>VUQI01002065.1:90124-116604 GCA_015106735.1 Paratilapia polleni | reverse complement strand
GACCCTAGGTGCAGGCAGTGTCAAGATGCCCCTGAGACAATCCAGCACATAACAGCAGGGTGCAAGATGCTAGCAGGCAGGGCGTACATGGAACGCCATAACCAAGTGGCTGGCATCGTGTACAGGAACATCTGTGCCGAGTATGGCCTGGAAGTCCTGAGGTCAAAATGGGATACACCTCCACAGGTGGTTGAGAATGACCGAGCTAAGATCCTGTGGGACTTCCAGATACAGACGGACAAACTGGTGAGGGCTAACCAACTGGACATAGTAGTGGTGGACAAGCAGAGGAAGAAGGCCGTAGTGATAGATGCAGCAATCTCAAGTGATGGCAACATGAGGAAGAAGGAACACGAGAAGCTTGAGAAATACCAAGGGCTGAGAGAAGAGCTAGAGAAGATGTGGAAGGTGAAGGCAACAGTGGTCCCCGTGGTAATCTGAACACTCGGGGCAGTGACCCCCAAACTGGGAGAGTGGCTCCAGCAGATTCCAGGAACAACATCTGAGATCTCTGTCCAGAAGATCGCAGTCCTAGGAACAGCTAAGATACTGTGCAGGACCCTCAAGCTCCCAGGCCTCTGGTGAGAGGACCCGAGCTGGAAGGATGAAAAGACTGCCCACAGGGCGAGTGAGGAATTTTAATTATATATATTTAAATCAAGCTGTGCCTTAAGGTTACTAAAGCCATCCTTAATGAGTTTCATCATCTGTATAAAGTGTGTCATGATCCTGGTTTCTTTTTAATGTTTGTTGATTTTTGTTTTCTGTTTCGATTTTATTTCTGTTCTTTCTTGTGTTTCAAATATTCTTATGTCTATGAGTTAGTGCCTTTGACTTCCTGTTTTACTTTGGTAGTTGCTCTTCCTTGTGTGTTGCCTGTGCCTTGACTTCCTATCTCTCTTTCCATTAATTACCTGATTATTTCCATCCTCTCTGAGTTTCCTCCCATGTGACTGTCTGCTCTACCCTAAATATTTCCCCCCTGTGCCCTGTTCCCACCTGTGTTTCTCTGGGCAATCAACCCTGTGTGTATATATAATCTTATCTGTCCCTTTGTCAGATTGTGCATTTCATGTGTTCTCCTGGTCTTCTCTTTGCTCGGATTTTATATTCCTGCTTTGTTTCACCCTTTGGGGGCTTTTTACTTCTCTGGCTTTTTGCAACAGCCAAATAAAAGGCTTGCTTTTTCTTCATTTCTCCTGCCTCTGCATTTGGGTCCTCTCTCTTGAATGCATGAGAATGTGTGGCTCATATCTCAATATTATTTAACTTTTGAGTTCCAGATCAGGTCAAAGGTTCAGTCTCCCCATAGTAACACTAATACAGACTGTCTTTTGTCCCATCTGCTACTGGTTTCATAAACAAGAACATCAGTGTTGTAGTAGCTCATCCAGCTCATTTGTGATAAGTTTTCTTGTCACTGGTTGGCAGTACTGCACAAACTAATGTGAATTAAAATCCACTGAGAAGTTACAGAGGCTTGCAAACAGTCATATCCAAGACAAACTAATCTTGTTTAGTGTTTGAGTTCAGGACTGTTATGACTACGTGGTCAGTAGTAAAATATATGAATGCATCAGCATGTCATAGCATTGACCATACTACTAATGGTAATAGGAAGGCCCCCACCCTGCCTTCCTAATGTGAAAGTCATCCAGTAGGACCCATCCCTTCATCATCATGAGCAATAAGATCATGATCATCATCATCCAACAGGATGCAAGTGGTGTGCAATATGTGGCAAATTGATATTTCAAGTTATCACGCCATTTGGTACTTCATACAGTTCTTTCTTCATCATTTTGTGTATGCAAACTTTATCAATAACAAGAATCTCATGCTAATGACTTTGCTAAATGGTTTGAATTGAATATTGTTGAGTACTCCCAGAAGCGAGAATGCGATGAAATTGTTAAGTAGCGTGCATGAAGGTTATGCTGTGAAAATGGAAAAGTGCCCATAAACTGACAAATGTGACCCTGACCATGCTCATGTTGTGAAACCCCATTAGGTGATCATTGTGTTTAAGTTTGATTACTGTAGGAGGAGTAGTGATTCTCGTGAACTGTGGATGAACGGATGGACAACGGATGCCTCGCCATGGCATGAGCTCATCAGTCCTTCAGCTGGATGAGCTAGCAATCTATAATTTGTTTTCCCCATGATTCATGGTGACAGTCTTATACTATGTTTGGTTTAGACTTCTGTCTGTAAAGCAATTTGCCCCAAAGAGATTAAAGTTTTTACTCCACTCTGCCAAAAGTGTATATGACACAGAAATGTCACAGAGTTGAACTTAAGAGATGCACATCATATGGAACAAAAAAACTGGAGGAAACTCATGATAAATACACCCAACAAACAGAAGAAAAGTAATCTCAAGGGCTGTGTACAGTTGGGATGAAAGTTCCTGTTAAACCACAATAAAGATTCAACATGGTGCAGAATGGTTTTATTGACCATACCCTGAGTGATCAGCAATGGAGCAGCAGGATAGTTTGTGTGATATCTGGGGGGTTTGGTTTTTGAGAAACTGAAGAACAGTCATACATGAAAGCACATAACTGGTATTAGACTTCACAGTATGTCTGCCTGAATCCGATGAGATGTCAAAAACTGAAGAGAAAACAGATTCAATATGGGCTTTTAATAAGAAAGATAAAAATTTAGATTTGCAGCCTTATTGAACAGCAGCAAAGTAGAAATAAAGTTCTTAGATGTTAGTTCGAGTCATAATATTTTGAACTGAATAGATGCTAATGCCCATCTCTGGTTGAGGCAAGTCTTAAATGATTAAGACATAAAACTTGATGGTTGCTTATACAATTATTATTATTATTGGATAGCTCCTATGAAGACTTGCCACTAGATGGCGCCATAACCTTGATTTTAACTGCAGCAGCAGCAGCAACAGCTGGTTTTCTGGTACTCCTACAGGAGGGGCAGTGTTTGCTACTCAACATTATGAGACATGATAATTTAAGAAGGCAGTGACACCGCTTATTTAGTGGCACAAGCTAAACCGTTGTTGATGTGATTTTGTCATGCTTTTTTTGTCCTAACACTGTCAGTCAAGACAACAGAGGCACTTCCTCACTGGCAGATGAGACTGAACATGTGATGAGTGGCAGGATGAGTAATAAATCTCTAGAAATGGAACAAGTGTTGCTCATCAGGCAGAAAGCCTTTGCAGCTGTCAGGCTCACACAAGGTGTGACTGATTTAGGCCTGTTCTCAGTAGGACAGGAAAACACATCACACAAAATCCATAACACATTAGAGACTCAATTTCTTTAAAGAGGGTCCACTAAACATTGCATGTGCACATGGTATGTCCTTGGAGTTGCCATTATTACTGGGACAGATAAACCAGAGAATGGAGATGGTTTTCTGCCAGTGTTTCTGTTCCCTCTTCATTAAAAAAAAGCACCAAAATGAAAAAAAAAAAAAAAGTTTAAACCATATTTTGTTATGTTAAAGAAACTTAATGCCAATTCTGATTTACTGCCTAAAAACATTACATCGTCTTGTAATGACATATTCTTGGAAGTGCAGACCCTAAATATTATTTTTACTGGCATGCTGTCCTGGCACAACAGTAGGAGAAAATGGTACTATGAAAGGACCTGCATTATATGCTGTAGTTTATCCAGCTGTAAGTTCCCACATAAGTTGCTCAGAGTCATTTTCTCGCAGTCACATCACTGGAGTACAGCTTTCTGGCACAATTTCAACTACTATCAAAGTGCAAGGAGGAGAAGGGGAAAATGTCTGATGGGGTCTAAATTCCTTCATCCCCTATAGTATCAGAGACATGATATATTCTAAAAGGACTTTGGTAGTATATAGAGCAACTAGCAATCTGGATCTAGCAATAAAGTCTTTCTAAACACTACAAATGTTGCTGGAGTTTAAGCCTCTTTAGTCATGTCACCACACAGGCAGTTCATCAAATCACAAACCATGTTGCATGTGATTCATACAGATTCACAAATACTATCAATACACAAGCATAATAAAATGCTGATTCCTTAGTCTCTTTTCTCTCCATGTCAGCCCAAATAGTTTAATAACATGCTTATTTTTTACTCCTAACAGGAAACCTGTATCATCCATATCTAATGCTCTAAAAACTGGTCTTTAATTTGCCTAAACTTCCTCATTTCCATTTCTAAAACCGCAGTAGAACTATAAATACACAAAGAAAAAATGTTTAATTATGCCTTAGGAGTACCTAAAAAAACTTGCACTTTTGGGGAAATACCAGTAGTCACGTTTATGTCAAGAATTAGATGAGTACATTGACACCACTGTTGTTTTTATGTCAACTCTGGAGCCAGAGCCTAAAGGTACTTAGTTTAGTTTAACATGAATGACGATCAGCAGCAAGAAGAAAGAGGGAAACCTCTAACCTGGCTTACTCCAAGGGCCCAAAATATGCCTACATCGCTACAACTCACTGATAAAACATTTGTAAAAACAATGTGAAGAGTTGGCAGCAAGAACTATTTCTCTCCACGACTGTAGTGACTTCCTAGAGTCTCTGATAGGAGTGTGGACGTGCTGAAGCTAGAGCACAGAGATAAAGAGCAGACTGGATGCATGTGTAAAAGAAAAAACAAAAAAATAAAAACAACAATTTGAAAGAAAAAAAATCAGAACATCTGCATTTCCTGGAAAGGGAAAAGAAAGAGCTACTGGAACACTCTGCTCCGGCAACTCGTTAGTTCTGGTGACAGATGATCTATGGTATTTTAAGTGACGTCACCTGGCACTAAAGATCAGCCAGCATGGGAGAGCTTTGTTTCCAGTGGGTGCCTCATACAAGTTTGGGTTTGGGACTAATATTTTAAAACTGTGATTACTAGATGGTCTGATGGCATTTATTGATGTGGATATATGTTAGAGGTTAAAGAATCAGTGTCTGTTTGTATGCTGCCGAAGAGCAGGAGAAAAAGTAGACTTGTATATAGTAACATGGGAGAGACACCCAGTCTTTCAGAAATACCATGGGAGGCATGTGTTAAGTGTATTACAACAATTATTTAGACAGTTTACAGGGCTTGTAATTGGAAAAAGCTGATGTTCATGCTTTGCTTTGCTCTCGTCATCACTTACGTACCTCTTTTTGGGCCATCATTGGGGGCTTTCCTACAGTGCTGGTCATGTGTGCAGCTGGAGATGGAGGCCATGCAATGCTAATCCTCCACCCCAGCTCAGGAAAGTACCCTGCCTCCCTGTGCAGAATGAAAACAACAAAGGGCTGAGTGTGGCTGCAGCCTCCAGGGTTCAGTGCACCCACCAGAACATGTCCAAGAGTCACAGCTTGCTGCTCACTCCTACCCATCTATCCATGCATGACTCTCCTTCTAACCCATGCTTTCTCTCTTTGATCCTCTTTATAACTCAAGAAAAGCACGTATGATTGCAGGCTGCCATGTAATATTCCTGCTTTCCCCGAACACAAATAGAGGACTTTAGAAGGTTAAAAGGGGCGGACGCCTACTACAAAAGAGTCAAAGAATGTGGTCATTTCATTTTATTCCACATGAATGTATAATAGCAGTGACATCGTCTGAAATCCTGAATGGAAACATGGAGAAAATGTAGAAAAGCGAAGCTCTCATCAATTATTTTGTGCTGGAACTGTAAATGTGGACATAAATGAACCATCTTTTAACTATCAATGCTAAGTTATCTGGAACGTTAATTAGCCAACAATGGTGCTCACACACATATTCAACTAACATTTATATCTTTATTACGTTTTGCTAGTCATAAAGACCACATGCAGTCTGAGTAAAAGTCATTAATGCTGTCTACATAAACGTCGTAATTTATGTGGAGGGCAGTAGCCTAACTTTAATTTACTGTATATTCCTACAGCGTAGCTACAGTATAACTATTGTGCGTTTGATTCAAGTGTAAACAGTTTGTTTCAAAATCAACTTTCATTCACTGTGAGTGTAATCGTGAGCAAGAGGAACTGTGGCAGTGACAGTCAGTATTTTGGGCTGCCTCAGAAAAGAAGAAAAGTACAAAAGTACATCCAGATCTAGATTTTGTTACCACCATAGCTACTCTGAACCATGTTGCTTGCTTTGATGAGTTGTCCATTTTCAAAAGAGGGGACAATTTTCAAATGAATAGAATAAAAAGAATTAACAGGTGTGAAAAGACAGACCACGAACAGTATATTGTAAGTTTATGTATATTTGCCCTTTGTCACTAGAAAAGAAAATTTGTTGAAGTTAATTAAATTTGGTGAATCACAGACAAAATGATTGTATGTGGTGTTTAAGTGCTACTTCCAGGTGTCCATAGTAGGTCCATTGTAGTTTTAAAATGAATAAAAGTGGAATATATTAAAGATACCTTTAATTACCTTAATCCCAAATTACATTAGGGTGAATCCCCACTACATTAGCCTTCCTTTGCTGAAGTGGAGAAGCTGTTAATGTCAAAGTAGTACACAGCCATGCACACTTTACCCAACACTTCTTGAAGGGGATTTAATTTATGAGGAGTTACGATGCAAAATGAGACACCCACTCTTTTATATTGATTTTTGAACGTTATTAATCATGTTTTCACATCTTACTTCAAATGTTTTCTGATCGGTGAAATATGTTTCAGTTCCGTCATTTTATCACGAGACAAGTACTGTGTAAATAAGTGCAAAAACTTCAACAAAGTCCTTAATATCGGTGCTTTTGCACACAAGGAATACGGAATAACTTGTGGATGGAGACTTTTGCTGTCATTGAGTTTAGAGCACAAATCCCGTGCGTAATTACGCATGTGGTGCCTTTTTGACTTGAGTATTTACGAAGCGAGTGGCATGTTTATGAAAGCTAGAGCGTTATTTATTTGCAGGGAGGTTGGTTGGCTACGGGCAGAGTTAGTTGAACACCCCCTCCTCTCCCTCCCTCTCTCTCTCTCTCTTCAGCTGCCGCGATATTTTCCAGCTCTGGAGCCTCAACCGCAAAGCTCGATCGATTCGCATTGATTGTCCCTGACGAGCTGCTCCACTTTCTAGCCAATGTCAGCCAGTCTGCGATCGGGAAGGAGAGAAATGAAGGAAAATCTCTGCCGCCCTGGCGGTGTCATTTCCACACACTTGGGTTGGCCGCCTGCCAGCAGACAGGACACTCAAAAGAGGCGGACTGGACTCTGGGGCTGAGCGAAAGGAGGAACGACCGGGGATGGGACTAATTTATGTCAGCGTCATTTCTGCACAACCTCTGTGCTCCAAATAAACACACTGGTGAACTGAGTTTAACCCTGTTTACCCTCAGCTACCCTGTCTCACGTGTCTCATCCCGGCAGTTTTGGTAGTCTAAAGAAATAACAAATGCCATAATATCAGAATACTACTACCATAGCATCACCATTTTGACTACGGGATAGACACAGCCAGTAATTATTCGTGCAGGTTGTGTCCATTTTCTGTCAGTTTTATGTATTTTTGACACAGCTCTCTCCCCAGCTGTCCTGAAATCACACTAAACCTCACTCCCGGTTTGTTATTGCCTCGGCTGAAGAGCGCGCACCGCAGAAAAGTCCAGGTCGGTTTTTCCGCGAAGCTCCAAAAATCTATGAAATGTGTTTGCATGTTCCTCTCTGCAAGCGGGGATGTAGAGGTGGGATTGCAAGGACCGAGAAAGCTCGGGGAACCCACGCGTTCAGCCTCTGAGAAAGTACGCTTTTCCGAAATAACTGACGGTGAATATTTTTTTTCTTTTCACATTTGCCATTAACAGACAGACACTCTGTAGGATTGTGTTCTCGGAGAAGAAGCTTTTTTTCCTGCCCTCTTCTTTTTTTTGTCACCATTCTGCACGGCAGGCTGAGAGACGGACCGCTCGGACTGTGGGAGCCCTCCCCTCTGCTCGGATCTGCTTTGGTAGGTGCGAATAAAATGGGCCCGTGTTTGCAAATATGCAGATACATAGAAAAAGAGGGAGGAGGGGTTGGATGGGGGGAATCATACTTTGTTGAAGTCTGCTGAAAGTTGGGATGCCATCTTTGTATAGGATCAAGTTATAGCAGGGTGAACCTGGGAGCTTCTGTGTGACCAGAAATGTGCGACTGCAGACCATATGCTGGTACCGCAGATAGGCTACTGTGCTCAAAGATAGTCCAGGCAGAAGCCAGTTATTTTGATCTATTTACTGATTACATGCTAATAGTTGCAATGTAATAGGTTGAAGGAGATGTTTTACAGGCTTCTTCCAGAAGCCAATTTAAACAGCATTCATCATTTGTCTTTATTTAACAAGTCGCCTTCAGCGCCGATACGGATCGCCGCACCACTGGACCAAAAGTCCAATGGTTTACTGTGAATCAGCTGTTAATGATGCGCGCCAAACTTGACACTTACATACAATGAAAGAAATTATTAGTCAGGTCATGCTTATATTTGACAACAGACTCTCTGTAACTGAAACTTTTATTCAGCAATCATCCCAAAACATAAACTACAAAATGGATATCACAGTTTCCCACTCGCGCAATAAGACTTGAAGAGATAATTGTTTTTTTAACCACATATTCTTCTTATATCTCTTAACGACTTTTTTCTTCTTCTCCGAGCATCATTAGAAAGTTCCCCGGCAGCGTTTCTCGAGCTACCTGCAGATTTTACAGTCACCCCCCTGCAATTCACCACCGGTATCGCAGCTCCAAGTCCTCCATATGTTGGCGAATAATTTGAAGTCACAGGATGTGCAGTGTGGTTGTTTTTCTCTTCTAACTTTTTTGTGTGCATTGCCTAATTAGGGAGAATAGAACGCAGCAGGTTGTGGACAATGGATGAAGCCTTGAGTCTAATTATTGTCACTAGGTTTTCTAACTCCCTCTGCCTTTGTGCGTGTGTGCCCGTGTGTGCGCGTCAGTCGATAGGAGGAAGGAGAAATAGAGTGTGTAGCTCACCGTGGACAAATAAAGAGTCCGCAGACAGCGCGTCTGAAGGAGGGGGTGCATTTGCATCGAGCATCGCTTGAATGCATTAAGCATTCTGCAGTCAGCTGCTCGGGAGTTCGTGGGGGACCAAGTGATTCATAACCATGCAGGAAATCACACACTATTTTCCCCACCTCTGTCAAAAAGCTCACTGCGATTACCTGGCACGTGCGCAAGCAGTGACGTCAGTGACGGAAACTTGCCCAGGAGTTAGTTAGACCACTTCAGATCGCGTGATTTACACATAGACACATGCACCTGAATATTTAATACGGCCTCATTATGACACCTTTTTGCAAATGAAGGAGGTTAGTTGTATGTGATTTTAGTCGCAGGATATATATGTTTTTTAAATCTGCAATTTAGGAATGATCGTTCACTTCCACAAAGTGCTTTAGAGAGAGCCATACCTGAATAATTTCACAGTGCAATCCGAAAAACCGTGGAAAAGATAAACACACACTGCCCCTAAATGCTCCCTTCCTTTCCCCATCACCTATTGATCAAATTGGTCAATGACTGAACCAACCACCCATTCATCCATCAGTCAACTGTCTGTTACTGTTTTGTGGGCTGACTTTCATTTGTATACACAGATCTTTTGGTATCCTCTTACAACAGCTGGTATATAATCGGAGAAGAAAAATCAGTTTAAAAATGTCTCTTTGAGGTGACAAGCCAGTGAGGTTTTTTAAGCTGTAACAAGCTGAGAGGAGCATCTGAATGTTAAATGAGCTGTTTATGTTCATACAGCAGTGCTGACAAGTAGCACCAGTAGCACTGCACTCTCCTTTTTTTTCAGTGCTGTGAATGTTGAATCTGTTAAAGTGCTACTTCATTCACAAATGATTTCAGCCTGAAAGTTTTTAAAAATGTTCCAAAGAAACCGAAGACCTCTGCTTGGTTTGTGTGCACCAGAATTTGCTGATCAGTCATATACCTGACATCATGTGGGCTTTTGAATGGTTTTACAACACTTTGACACAGTGTTATGACCAACTTTGCCTCAGGTAAGATTATATTGTACGGATCATGTGTGACCTAAAAGAAAAAAAAAGTCTTGACATTTTCAGAAATGTGCTTGTTTGCTTTCTTGCCAAGAGCTTAGGACGATTGATATCACTTAGTAATATATTACTAAATATGAACCTTTAGCAAAAAGTCATTTTGCCACTGACTGAAGAGGTGGGACTTGTGTTATCGGTGGTTATTAATTCTTGACCAGAAAATAGTCCTGCAACATAACATCCATTTTTTTTTTATTGGATATAATGTTTTAATTAGTCACCTTACAGGTGGAAGTATGTGACTTTGAACCTTTGGACTAAGTTGCCCACTGTTTCCAGTCATTTTGCTAAGCTAATAATTTCCTTGCTATAGCTTCATAATTACCATACAAAGGGGATATTTTTATCTATTTCTCAGCAAGAAGTACAGTTGTTTCGTAAAATGTTAGTTTGACTGTCAATTTCAGGTCACTGATATTGAGCTGATCAGGAGATCGGGATCAGGAATATCTGGATAAAACCCCATTTCATTCTTACGTTACACCCTGTGTTAAAATGCACACTGACACAGCAGCTTGAGTATATGTGACTGAATTTAATAAAAGAATACCATCAGCTTATGTGACACAATGTCACATTTATTACAATATGAAAGTGTCAAGTTCAAATCAGTAGAGTGGATCAGCTGCTGATGACAAAGTGTTCAAAAGGCTCCAAATAATGTCAAGATTTTCAGTGTCTTTACTGATTAAACACCACATTTATAATCACTTTAAAAGCCCTGTGTTCTACCTTTATAGGCTGGTAAATATTTTGTCAGCTGCATAAATGATTTACTGACCACTGAAACCAAAGTTTGTTCTTCACTCAGATATACTTCCCTTAATGTGCAAGAAAACCTAAAAAGCAGATTCAGTTTTGACTGTAACGATGACCATGCATCAAAACCAGCTCAAAGACACACTAATACTCAGTGACACTTGTCCTGTTGCAATTTGAATTTATTTAGACAAAAGGCCACCAATTATTTTTTTTTATGCTTTGATTGCAGGTTCTCAGGATAAGCTCGTGCCCTACAGTCTCACACTGAGCTCAGCAGTGGCGACACATGTAGTTGTTGGACTTTATTGATCATTTTTGTTCATACCTTTATCCGTAAATCCTGTGCGGTGTGTCGTGTGCAGATAGATTAGCAACAACCAAAAAAAGGGGACTCGGGAAGACAACAAGCAACATTTTACATGTGTTTTAATCTGAGGCAGCTAGAAAGGAAAAAAACTGGCTCTTGCTGGCGTTTATATGTGACTACCAATTACAATGTAAGGGTCATGTCAAATCACAGAAACCTGAGGTGTAAAGCTTTAATTTAAATCACAGCATTAAGTGTATAAAATCACAGGAAGCTGAGTGAACATGCTTAAAAGACACCACAACACTGATTATCTGGTGTTAACAGTATCATAGACACTCAGTAGAAGATGCAGCTGTGGCTCAGCAGACAGTTCACGTAAGGACATAAACCTTTTCTGTAAATGATGCGGTGAAGGGATCTGAAGAGCCATGACGCTGGAAGTGGAGGAGGATGATTAGCCAAAGACTATATGCCATGCTCAGGGTTTATGATGATGGAAAGAGTGTGACTGATAGGGCAGTGAGATGGAAGGCAGATGTGTACACACACACACACACAGCAGAGGAGAACGAGCGGGAAGCTTTAGATAGGTGCCCTTGCTGTCATTTCTTAGATAATGTGGTTGACCAAAGTAATAAATGTGGCTTAGCGTGCAGCACACAACCTGTAAACATGTAAAATATACATCTACATACATGTGTTTGTTTTTCCAGACTGGTTTCCCTAACGCCATGTTACAGTTTGGATGCAACAAAATTTTGCCGCCATTACGTACCATATATACTAACCAATTAAAATTAGTTAAATAATTGATTCCTGTGTTGCAAATCTTAAAAATGTTGTCCATTATAATACTTTAAGTCATATTTTACTGATTATTCTTCCATAAACATACCAAAAGTTTGCATCACCCAAAGCTAGAACTGTGGTTTTAAACGACCCTCATCAAGGGAAACAATTCAGCTCAAAGCTAATGTGCTATGAGCTCATGTTTGAGCTAGAGTACAAATAAAAATTGTACTTACCTATGAATCCCTCTAATTTGTCAAAACATCAATATTTTACTGAATAAATGAAAAGAGTATTACTGCAATAACAGCACACTGTGCAAGGGATGCTGTATTCATGTATCCATGAAAATACTGTGTCACATCCATATCAATGAGATCCTGTTTGAAACAGCCACTAAAAAATATGTAATTTTTATCTGAAAGATTCCCCTTTTCTAAAAACCGGTAGCATCATCAGCAGGTCACTTACTGGAACTCGTGTCCTGGTTGAATTACATCACAAGTGATCAGAAGCTGTTTTCATGGGTTGTGATTTTCAGCTTGAGAACTCATTTATTCTAGCTATTGAAAAAGAGCCAATTCATTAATTATGTGGGATACTCAAGTCGTTTAGCATATTTACTGTATTTATAACACTGGTGAAACAGTTAGATCAGCCCCAATTACCTAGGAAACTCTCCAGTTTTACAATAAGCTAGTCATTTTTAATTTGGGATCATGTGCTCAAATTTAAATTGTCACTGAAAAATCACAAATGCCCACTACCATAAATCTTCAGTGCCAATATTTCACAAAACCACAAACCTTGCATGTACTACAAGTGCTGTTCACCCACAACTGAGCAGAGATGCTGGTAGTGTGGAGATGCTTTTGGGAAACTGGACCCCGGTCAGTGCTGTAGTGGGAGAAACTGAAACTATGGGGCTGAGGGGCTGCGGAGCTGGCTCTGGTTCGCTGGCGCCACATCCCCCTGAGCTGGTGAGAATGTGGGGGCTGTGCTCTTGCCTTTGAAGCTTTACCTCCCACTAATTCTGGCCTTCCAATTTCCACACACTGCACAGACACCCCCCCTTCTATCCTCTTCCCCTCCCTTTCCCTTTGTTTCCCTTATAAGGACTTGCCCGGCCATTTCCTCAGCTTTTCTGTGGGAGGTGGTGTGCTTGTTTGTGAACACGGACAGGTCAGGAGAATAGCGGCATAGTTTTTCTTTTCATAGCAGTCGCAGGAATCTTACACTAAAAGCCTCTAGATGCATGCGTACCCATTCACTTCGGAGTCTACTACAAGTATCCCTCCTCATATCTCATACCTGCCCATTTGATATAACACTTTGGCAAATTTTATTGCTCCACAGGTTTGGTCATTTAAAAAAATGGAAGGGAAACCATGGCTGACATGCTCAAATGAAAAGGAAGAAAAAGAAATCAGAAGTCCAGGTTTCTGTCATGATGTTCAGCAGAAGCACAGATTGCTGTGTGAGAAAGTCTAATAACAGACAGATATTTGTTTTCTCCCATATATTGTACCAAATTGTTATACAATCAGATTCATTTGACTGTTGTCAATAAATGCAGCATTTCCTTAAATGACTAAACTGCACTTGGGTCAATACATGTTTTTTTTTTTTTTTACCTTTATGGAATATAAGCTTGGTCTCAGAAGGAACGTTTACATTAATAAATGTAATTAAAAATTCAAGAAAAACAAACTTCACCCAAAAGTCTAACATAATTTGACAGAAGTCACAACAGTGTTGTACCTAATACAGCCATACACAGAACAGATCAACAGGTCAAAGAAGTGTGTAGTTTATCTGAGCACCACTTCAGTGTAGGTAGTAATGAGAATATGATGTTGCTGGATAACCTTTGCCTTTACACCTCTGCCATCGCTGCAAAAATTGCATTTGTTTATAATATTGTCCACAAAAGCCCTTAATATGCAGGGAAAAATATGCCTGTATTTTGACAAAGATCTTCGCTGTCTTTAGTGTGAGAGTAAAAAACAAGAAGGTATAAAACACCTTATAGTTGCAATTTATGTTGTTTACCAAAGAAACTTTTGTCCTTAGTACAACTTAATGGAACAGTAATAAAGATAACAATAAGATTGGGCTCCCTACCTTCTAATTTTTTTTTTTCTAACCAATCAGAGAATCTCCAGGGGAGCTGGTGTTTCTTCACCAGTCAGAATCTGTGAGGTTTGATTTGGAGTTCGCTAAGAAAAGAATTAAAGCAGATTTTCTGAGACTAAATTTTGGTCTTCACTGGAAATCAGTTGGCTCCTGTCAACCAAGTGTTAATCCTTCAAAATCCAGATATTCATTTATTATTAGAAGTATCATTTATCGTTTCATGAACTCATTTCCACATATTAAAACAGCAAGTATTGGAAGACCAGACAAACTGACTGGCAAACACAATTAAGCGCCTTGAGGCGACTATTGTTGTGAATTGGCGCTATATAAATAAAATTGATTTGAATTTAATTGAATTATTTTTCATTTCAATACTTAATTAAATTAGTTGCACAGTTTTACACTATACAACATCTATAAAAAGTATTTTGTTAAATTATGTGCACGTTTATCATGTTTGGCGAGGCTTGGGTCAGAATGTGGAGTTTTGTAAGGTTACTAATTTAGTGACTTAAAGTGATCTTGTTTTCTTCAGGCAGCTAAACCTAATATCTTTAATGCAGCAATAACCATTTTTTACAGGAATAAGTTATTAAATATAAATTTATAAAATGAAAATAATGTGACAGTGTAAAAGTTTTCGCTGGTAAACCTAAAGGAGAGGAACCACTCAAATCTGTAGCACTCCGTAAGGAGCATTATGCTGAGTTTCATCTCACTTCTTTGTTGTCGGGCCTTCAGTGTCTCTGTTTTGGTTTCTGTTAACGTCATTTCGGGCACACAAGGCAGCTATTTCTAGCAAAAATGTTCTTTGTGCACTACCTGCTTAGTACACAGAAATGCACTTGGCTACTAGCTGGTGAGCAGCACAACATCTAGCATTTGAACAGATGCAATTGGTAGAGACAAAACGAAAAGAGCAGAAAATATAGCGAATAGTAAACATTGTTCACCAGGTAGCCAGAAACATGACCAAATGAATCCTAGTCTTGCAGTGAATAAGAAGCTGTTCATATGATATGAAATTAAAAGGTGATGTTATTTCAGTATTGTGTTCACAGCTTGTTTCCACTTTGTGTTTTGGTGATCATCAATGCATAATGTACACATTTCTCTCTCTGTGTAAAGTTTCCAGATGGCTCATGGAAGAACGTGGATGAGGGCTGAGCTGTAGTGGGGGCAGAAGGCTTCGAGGCCTGCCTGTCGTCGCCTGGCTTTGTGCTCCATTGAGGTGAGGTACCGTTCTCACCGGGGCACAGAACGGACCGAGAAAAGGTCCCTCCTCACTCACCCCTGCCCCCTTTCCACCCTCACCCCCAACCCAGGCACATACGCTCTGGACCATGTCTAGCGGGCTATCGGAGGGTGGCCAGACAGAGGACCTGGAGCGGAGTAGCTGCAAACAGGACTCCCCTGTTATAGAACGCAGAAACCGCAGTGGCATCATCAGTGAGCCCCTCAGTAAGAGCCTTAAGAACTCCCGTACCCTCTCCCAATATACAGCAGTCTCCTCTGCCACTACCAATGGACACACAGACAATAGTGAGACTAAGGGCCACTCGGCCAAGCCTCAGCCAACCCTGCAGCCCCAACCCACTGTCTCTGCACTGACAGCAGCCAAGTTGGACCGAACCCTAGAACAGGTTCTGGAAGGACAGAATGGCCTGCTGCACTTTGCCCAGGCAGCAGCACTGTTAAAGCGAGCCGGTATGGAGCACATGCTCCTGCCTGGGGGAATGGGAGTGGGAGTTGGCGGTGGAGACGCAGGCTCGGGGGCTAGCGACTTGGAGGGTACGTCTGTCACGGACGCCGTAGGTGGTCCTGTTGACTTCCCATATGGAGTAGGGGGTGGCTTCCCCTTCAACCCGGGGCTTTTCATCATGACGCCGGCTGGAGTGTTTCTGGCGGACAGCGCGCTGCACATGGCCGGCCTGGCCGAGTACCCAGTGCAGAGCGAGCTGGCCTCTGCTATCAACTCCGGTAAAAAGAAGCGAAAACGTTGTGGGATGTGCCCACCTTGCCGACGGCGGATTAATTGTGAGCAATGCAGCAGCTGCCGGAATCGAAAAACAGGCCACCAGATCTGCAAGTTTCGCAAATGTGAGGAACTGAAGAAGAAGCCCTCGGCTGCTCTGGAGGTAAGATGCTGTTTGTTATGATGTGCCATTGCTTTAAGGGACATTCTTAAATGTTTGATGCAAAAGGTCACTAAAAAGCTATTTGGATGCATTTATCATTACCTGTAAAGGTAAATTTAAGCCACACGTTTGTAATCATGGGATTTAACATTTGTAGTTGATCCACAGGGAAAATCTAGAAAACTCTTTAAAAATTTCCAGGAAGGTCTTCAGATTTTACAAACAAATTTCAGAATCACACTGGAAGGCACAAATGAGGTTCATAAGTTAATGTCCTGACCCTTTAATAGGGATAGAGCAGGAAGGCTTTTTGGTGGGGTGATGGCTCCACAAGCAGGGAAATGACAGGTGGTGAAGAGTGCGGTGGGTATGTGCAGGGTAAGTTCACACCATGGGGTCTCTTTAATCTGTCCACCATAACCAAACAAGAGCCATGACCACATCTTTCAACTGGAAGTTTGATTCATGGACTAAAAAACAAGATAGTTTGTATTTTTAGAAATGAGATACTACTTAATGTAGCTCCCTTTACTAGAGCATTTTTGATTTGATGCCATATAAGTCCACCTTGTGCTTTCCTTGACAAAGGTCTTAATATGTGTACAGTATGTATGCGTAAGTATACATGTGTGAGCATTTTTGTGTATGTGTACACATGTAACAAGGTCCATCTGGCTACAGAGCTGTCATCTGGAGCACCAGGTGTCAGCGTGGCACATGCCCCCCCCCCCAAGCCTTCGCTGCCACTGTCCTTCTCTCCTGTGACACTCCTGCTCATCTAAATGGCACTCTGAACTTCCTGTCTGTTACCGCCATCACACTCAGTGACCCAGCTAACTCTGGCTGTGGTGACAGAATGACCAATCATGAAATCAATCTCAGCAGATGTTCCATCTCAAAGGAAATAAACTTTTGTGGTCAATGCATAATAGTGTCACTTTGCCATTACATAATAAATTGACAGATATGTAACCCTGTGAACCAGTGGAGAGGCCACTGGTGTAATTGACACAAACTGGATCTATGATTCAAACTGCTAATGGCTTTACTGCTTTCTCTTTCTGATGCTGATTGAGGGTGACAGCTTGGCCTCTTGCTTGCAACCTGAAGGTGTTTAGTCTCCAAGTGCTGACTTTGGCTATCCACAGTCAACTCGATAGCATGTTCATTGGACACTTTGAGTAAAGCGACCATTTTTTTTAGTCCATGTGTACACTTTAATGTCATGTTAGGAAGGATGTTAAAAAGCAACCAACACTAATATTTATTTGCTCTATTTATAGACCGATTTGCTGTTTCACCAAAGTCCCCAAAACAGTATGTTTACATTCAGTAAGAAAACTGATTGCAGGAATTAGAACTCTTGTCTGAAGCAAAGGACAAAGTCATTAATTTTTTTTTCTTTAGCCTGCACAGAGAGGAGGTGGATGGTCAACAAAACTTTTGGACTTTAACAGGGAAGGCTACTACTCATGTCCTGTTTCTATCTCACAGTCAGTGATGCTGTCTTTGACCCACGACCTCAGTCTTTACCAATCCTAACCAAGTGTATATTTTTATAACCATGATATAGAAACACTTTAAAAAAGATCAGTCCAGAGTCCTTCCATACCCAGGTGATTTTATCCCTAAAACCTACCCAAATCTTATCCATAGTGTTTATGACACTATTTATTTATTGGGAATGATTATTTGTTTTTATTAGTTTTGGATGAGTCCTGTCAATAGGTGTGTCAGATCAGAATAGGGTTTCTACTGTGTGTGTCATTTTAAAGAATAGTGACTAACAATATATTTTATCTTTATCTTTAGATGACTAATTGTTTCTGTCACAGTGTAGATTATGTGTGATTGGTTTGACTGATTATCACACAATCATGATTTGTACTTTGACAACACTCTAGGCAATAGTTTTTATACAATACATGAATAAATGTAAAAAGGGAAATAGTTGGCAACAATAAAAAGTTTACATAATTTCTAATGAAGTAAAAACATAAAAAAAAAACATGGTATAACCTTTTAATAGATTGTTCACAAGCTGTTAAGTGTGAAACTAAAGGATTTATAACCTGGTCAGTCATGAAAAGGGAAAAAAGCCAGATGTTCTCTCATGCTGAAAATCAAACTGATCTGTATGAATATTATCATTTTGTTTTTGACTCTTGTATTGTTCAGATTCACATTGATGAGACGATTCATTTGTCTTTGTCGATGATTCACCAAAATGGTGAAATGTGTCAGCTTGCTATGTAGGTGGTACGGCTCAATGTCTCTTAGAGAAAAGGATTTAATTTTAATTTATGATTTGCAATTGATGTTGTCATGGCAGTTAGCCTAACACCAGTTGTTCATGCCACTGGTGCCAAACCCGAGGGGACTTGAATATTCATGATAGTTGATGGGTATACAGGTCATCACGCTATTTGGAAGGGCTGCACCCTTCCAAATAGCGTGATGACCTGTGTGGTGTGGATGTTGCTAGAGGCCACCTCATATGAAAGAAACACCAGTATGTCAGGGCTTTAAGTAGAATAGCAGTCTGATTATTGACTTTAGTAATTACCTAATTACTAATTTATTTAATAAACCTGTTAAGCAATTTCCTTTTTTACAGACCAGATATGAGAAGGCTAATCTTTTATTGCTGCTTAATTTAATGTGAAATATCATATAACAATACAAGAATAATGAATATTGTCAGCATCTTCCATGATAGTGTCGTCAGAACAGTGTAGTTGACCAAAGCAAGCTGTGTGGTTTCAGATTCAAACATTACCTGACCTAATGCATTAGAAATCAGAGTAAACACAAAATGCTATCACTTTTCACATCACTGAAATGTGGAATATGCCACAAAAAAGTTGGCCAGTGCATCAAATATTAAATAAAACAACAGGTGCATTATTGTTGTGTAGCAAATGAAATGTGACCTTTAATGGACAATGCTGCAGTGCCACCTTGGATGTGTGAATATTTCTGCAGTTCCACATATACGGTGAGGTTACATTTGGGAAAAGGTGGGAAATATTCATGTTAAAGTCTGCAATGTACCCACACAAAGGAACAAACCATCTAATCACCTGAAAATCCACAGCTAGAAAAAAAAAATCTTTTTGAGGTAATCCCTGTAATATTCCTCTGATGTTGCTTTATAAACCAAATGGTCTTATTAATTCAAAGAGGTCTGTGAGCTGTTATGCCTTTGCCCTGAATGTGATTTGATACAGAACTATGGTATCAACTTTTTCCCTCGTACAGAGCTCTGACAGTACTACAAAACTTTGAGTTTTGTCTGTTTTTTTTCTATGTAGTGTTGCAGCTGTCCTAAAAGACTTTGTTGTTAAGTAAACAGCTCTTGTTTAGTAGGTGATGAGATCAGAGATTGAACCCCGATCTGCACTGTCAGAGTGTGAAGTCATCAGTACAAGCTAAATGTCAGAGACTGAGATTCATGGGGAATCATGTCAGAAGAAAAATGAAGAGCAAAGACTCAGCATAAATCATAAATGTCAATACTGACTAGATGACATAAAATTGTATCTTACGCAGTATATTTTTTTGGTGTTTTCAACATGGGCTTTAGAAGAGAACTTCCTACTTTCCATTAATGCATATTCAGGGCAACTTGGGCAGCACCTGCGCCAGAACAGAAGATCCTCCTGGCTTTCAGAGTCCACAGTGAACTGCAGTGAGCCTCAGCTGTAGCTCAGACAGCCCCTAAGTGTCACATTTCCTTCCAATCAAAGATAGTGCACCACATCCACTCTGCTATGGCTATAATACTCCGTGCACAGTTTCTAAAGGGGCATTATGTCTTATTTAACGTGTGTCATGCGATCAGCTTATCAGATGGTCCTTACTGTTTTTCAGCCTGTCTACGTATATGCACAGCTGTAACTAAAAAAGACCTGCAGAAATATCTTGGCTTGGTTTCCGTGCATTTGCATTGAAAGGGTTTTCTTCTTGTGTTTGTACCGAGCCTATGAGCGTATACACGTCGGTACACAAGTGCAGTCCAGCAGCAGTGTGCTTATTTTAAGGGTGTTGACGGTTTCCATTGAAAGCTCATGGCAGCTCAAAGAGGAGCGTAAAATTGGCAAGTGAGGGGGAGTCAGTATGCTGAGGCCTTTGCCACCTCATAGCTCACTGGCTGAAGGTGTCTGGATTTATTCTGGGAATGCTACATTTGATAGAAATAAGTGGGAAGGCAGTTCCTTTCTGCGCTATGTCTGAATACCCTAAAGTGATGTAAGTCTCAGCGATGCTGTTCAGCATAAAAAAAGGAAAGTCAGGGTTAGGAAGTGTACCTTGTTTTTACTTGAATGTCATTGTACGTTCAGGATGTACTGTACTGGTGTGTGGGTACTATTTAAAAGATAAGACGAGCTGTTTTTTGTCTTTGTCTACTCATAGGAGAGTATGGTCTGTTATGAAATTCAGTGGTTGTGTGCTTCAGATGCAGCTAACACCTAAACATACTAGTGTTTTCCACTGGGACCCACTTTGCCAGTATCAGATGCTGATATGGGAGTAGCATATTCCCTCATGGTCTTTCCTGGCTCCCAGACACTGTACACCAGGCAGTCAGGACAGCAGAGACTCATACAAACTGACAGGCATGCAGACTGACACAGAGACACATGTGTGGGCAAGTTGCTGGGCAGGCAGAGGGACAAGGTGGAGTGGACAGTCAAGGCAAAGGAAGACACAAAGAGAGATGAGGCACTGAGGCAGCCAAGGTGTTGTACTCACTGCTGTTTCAATGCACAGGTTTTACCGGAGGCTCAAGCAAAGGACCCATGAGGCCTGGGGGGGAGAAAGAAAATCATGAAATTCACAGTATGAGCGTAATAGTAACAGAATACCCCAGTTACTGCTACTGTTAGTGTGACACAAAAATTGGTGGATTTAGTCCTCCACCAATATCTCACAGTTTTAATGAAAGCGATTCAGATAGACACCAAAATTTAATAGGACCACCAAGTTTTATGAAACTTACTTTGGTATTTTTATTTTTTATTTGCTTAGTTTTGCATAGTGTTGCATAATGTTGCATGTTGTTGCGAGACAAACGGGCAAACAAATGGCACTGAGAAATACCTCTGCCTTGGGAAATGTAGTCAACTGATAGTGTGCCTAGTGTGTTCTTTACAGTAGAAGAATTTTAGCCTGTAGTCCACTACCTGTTTCCTGGTATCCAGAAAACAAATACTCGTTCTGATTTTTTATTTTATTTATTTATTTATTTATTTTTTCAGAATAAAAGCACCACCAGTATAATTCCACAGCGATGACTCAAACCTTAAAATAATCTATTTACAGGAAACTTTACTTATCCTGTATATAATGTTTGTGGTATTTAAATGTCATTACAAAATAATAATTTGATGTTGCATTCCAATTTGTTTAGTTCATATTTATTTTTTTTCGAACTGAGCTGCAATATGAACTTTTACTTTAACTTCACAATAGAAATACTCGATTGACTAATGCACAATAAACCAACCAACAGGCAGGCTTCTTTCATACTTACTTAATGATCTGGTTACCATGTAAGATGTGATTAAATCTATAGCATCAGTAGTTCTACTGCTAATTAATTAAGTCATTTTTTAAAACTATAGAATATAAAAAGATAGAACAGGATCAAATGATGTGGTATTGTATGGTGTGCATTCAGTTGTATTATCAGTCTAAAGGAAACAAGATGATTCACATTGAAAGTATCTAGTCAGGCTAAAGAGAGTACGTTATATATATTAAGTTAAATTTTGATAAAGGACTGACTTCTAAATGCATGGTTTTGCAATCAGATCTGTATAAATATTGTCAAAATTGTTGAAATGTACACATCTCAAAAAAATCAGACACTGAAAGCTTTTTAACTTGAAGTTGGTCTAATATTTTTTAACTTTGAGAGCTTGAATTTTAATGTTCTTGCTATATAAAAGCCTATTGCAATGAATGATCAAGTCCATTGTTGTCTGTAAATGTGAATTACACCTGGCTGATGTTTCTGAAGGTTAGTTGAGGGCCCATAGTACTTTAATATGGTTATACCATTGTCCAACTCAAAGAGATACAGTAGTATTAATTATTAAAAAACAAACTAAATAACAAACAAAAAAAATATGCTGCAGATGTGTATTAAACTCATTTTTAAGACCTCTGTGTTACATATAACAGTTATATTAACAGAAATGTTTTAGCTATATTCGGAGGTACCTTACAAGTAAATACTATTCATTATGAAGACTGTTGAAATATGTGTAGACATCTAAAAAATCTTTAAGTTTTAACCCAGCTTTAACCTAGATGTCCACATGTCTTTTGATCTGGGATTCCTGGGCATGGGTATCAAGGGTTACAGTGAAAGATATGGATCATTAGCTTTATGTAAAGCTGTGACAACTAGTTAAATAATACATTAGATGATCTGTAGAAAAGTAATCTGCAATTATTTTGACAAAACCACAGTCTTTGATTTGATCTTGCAACTTAGTTATAAAGGCAATATATTACTGTACTTTTTTTTCAAAACACCACAGGTGTGAACTACATGCAGTTACATTAACTGATGCACACACAAGATTATGTTATAAGTCCCGCTGTCTGCAAATGTCTCCTGTGCATCTTTGGGAGTTGCTCAGCTTACTACAAGACATGATTGTTTTGGAGACTGTCCCAAACAGCCTTCAGTTGTCATACATTTCATGTATTTAAAGTTTCCCCTCAGTCATTGTGCTTTAGTATTTTCACATCGGTTAGAGCAACATATCTGCAAAACACACCTTTACAGTAACATCTTTACTGAAATGAAGACAGGGCAGCAGACAGTCAGTTTGTAGGAGTCCTTCCCCTGAGTTTATTACATACCTGTAGCATCAAACAGCAGCAGGATCCATCCATGAGTGTCTCCAAAGCAAGAGAGTTGTGCACATTTATGCACGTAATGCAAACCTGTTAAAATACTTGATAAATTTGTCTATCCCAGACATGGAGACAGGATATAGGATTGAGAAGATAATCAGCAGGAAAATCAATGAAGAAAACAATTGTTGATCACAGTGAAGTTTATTCCAGTGTTCTGGATATGTAATGTTAAATAAATTCAAGGCCTGTGGGTTAATGGATCAGATTGTGTGTGTTATTACTCTTGTCCTGGCTACGAGATGTGTTTAGTGGTCAAGTAAGAGGAATCATATCAAATGTATTTACAATCAATCACAATCGACTCTTGGAAGGGAGAGCTAGCTTTGGAAAATGCATCATCCCTCCAGCCAGACAAACAGTGAGTCTTTATGCCAGCTGGAGGTCATTCGTGTTTTGGATTCAGTTGTTTTAAAGGTTTTTCTTTTCTGGTTGTTGTGAGCTGCAGACACTGTTACATCCCACATATGGAACTGTGTGTAGAGATGCTTTGCGTTCATTGTGTCAGTTTGTGGGTTTGTTGTTTTTGTTTTTTTTTGTTGGTGGGTGTCTATAAGAAAGCCTTGACAACTGTTGATGATAAAACAATGAAAACAATAACCAGAATGTCAGTGGTGCCCTGGGGTAAAAAAAAAAAAAAATTATTTGTGATAGCTTAAACTGGCTCACAGGAATCAGTAACACTTAACAATATGGACTGTAATCTGAGCAGTCATAAGTTATGGAGGACTGAGCTCACTGAAGAAGTGGTTAGCCTTGAAAAACATCTGTTTCATTTGACTTTTGTGGCATATTCCACACAAAATGTCGTGCAATGCTAACACGAATGTGCTTGCATTGTTTGAAAAAAAACACATCCATCGATTTTTAGTGATTGGCCACTTCACTTCACACCCACAGATCCCATCTGTTTGAACCCTTGCAATCAGTGTTGGTGAAGGAAGGAGTTTTCTATTCCTGAAATGCTGCCATTTTTCCATTGATTGCACATGTTTAATAATGAGGAAAAACAGCATTTACAGTTCAATTGAGGGATGTGTTGTTTTTCTTCCCACGCATTACGTCATGGTCAGTCCAGCCCTTACCAGATTTTTGACATCTGTGGCAGCGCCAGATGTTGCTGTCCCCTGTCTGTCTTTCTAACAGCTGAGTACCACCATAGAAAGGTCATCACAGAGATGGATCAGAGGCTACCATACTTAACACTCAGACCATCAAATCATCTTGGATATACATTAGTGTTAACCTCTGGGTTTGTGGATTGTATTAATATTCATTTGAGCCAAAAACTGATAAACTGGAAGCTGTACTGAAAATTTAGGCATATATATAGCATATAATATATATATTCAGTTCAAACCTGCATCCATAAACACGAGAAACTGAGAAGTTGAGAGGCACACACGGCCTACGAACAGCACTGAGATATTCAGTATCGTGGCTGTCAGATTATTCCTGATTGAGTCAACATCACAAATAAAGCACAGTGTGGGTTATATTTGGCTGAGACCACCAGAATAATTACCTTGTTAGAATTCTTTTTACCCAAGCAAAAGTGTTTTATTTTTGTCAGCGGGAGTTAACTTTCAAAACGAAAGTACATGAAACCTGTGGAGCACGAACCCCGCTGTCATTCAGTTTCATGTCCAGATATGAACAATAACAGTCAAAAGAACACTGTACTGCTGATTCAAGGGTAGAGGAATGGTTTAAGTGGGCCTGAAAAGTAATTAGAGCTGGCATTGTTTCTGGTTTCAAACAACCTCCTTGAACTAATGGGCCATTTGCTGCCGAGCTGCCTTTGTTGAAAAACTTATAATTTCACTGCAGCTGTGAAAAAGAGCAGCGCAACAATACACAAAAAAAATTCAAGTCTGATTATGTTCAGGTTACAAATAATTTTTTCATTTGAATTTCATTAAAATTGGAAAAAATCATTTAGAGAAATATAAATATGAATGTTATGAGACACATTCACTGCATCTTTTGTTTCCCTCTCAGTGTGATTATGAGCACGTGTGTATTTGTGTTTGCACTCACAGTATGTATGATTCCTTATTAAACCTTATGCTGTAGAGTACTGATGGAAAAGTGGAAATGAATCCAGGGTTTATGAGAATTTTAGTTCAACAGTCTCGCTGTTTGGTGTGATTTCGGGGGTGTATTGTGAGTGTCGGTTAACGTGCCACTGTGTGTGGAGGTGTGTGACTGTACTTGAATACATATTGGTTCGGTGTGAAAGTGTGTGTGGGTGCATAAATGTTTGCCGAGCTCCTCCTGCCTCGCTCCAGGCAGAGCTGGCTAAAGGAAGAATCCGTGCTGCAGAATCGAGTTGCACTTTGCAGGACGCCAGCCGTGCTGCGGCTCCAGGGACCCGAGCTGCTCTCTATCTCCTGACTGGCAGGCTGCTGCTGAGCCCTGCAGCTGCATGCATGTGTGCCACTCCTGCTCATTTCAATCAGACACACAGATAACCACAGTGAGAGAGGGGTGGGGGACGGAAAACGGCATCATCATTGATGATGGTGTGGGAGAGCAACGTGTGTGGTGGCTAAATAATAAATGTGGCATATTGGGTTTTGTGTGAAGCCAGGACTGAAACCTGTTCCTGTGGTGCTGCTGAGGATAAAGATGTAGAGATTTCAAACATACTCATCTGGGGAAAAAGAGGGGAACCGAAGTGTTTCTGGACTGATTTGCTGATAAACTTATTACTTAATTTACATTAATCATGTAGGGCATTTGTCAAGTGAAAATACTTCACCTTAATACCTTCTTAAGATTTTCTCTTTGTCTGCTGTATGACTGTTGTGAGATTGCAAATTGAATATCAGCAAGTTCTCACACTATGGCCTCTGGTAGCACATGCATTTGCACATGTATTTCATGCATTAAGCAGTCACAGTTTCATTAACTAATCACTGGTTGGTGCCCAAAATGAGCTGGCAGGAAACATAAGACATGTCTCAATTTCAAATTGTGAGCAAATTTTAGCTGCTCAGTTAAGTGGTAAATTTGACATTATCGTTGCAAACCCAAATAAAAATGTGCTGCTTTTCATTAACAACTACACCCACCTCTTCCCTCTTCCCTCTCGGCTCTTCCTTCCCCTTCCCTTTCCCCTTTTCTCCCTCTTTGTCTTCTGTTTCTCCAAGAAGGTGATGCTTCCTACAGGAGCGGCGTTCCGGTGGTTCCAGTAGGACTCCTCCTCCTCCACTCCCTACCCAAAGCTCTGCCATGAAGTGCAATGCCAACTCCTGGATTGTCTCCGGAACAGACACTGGCTAATAAAGAAACTAGCAACAAATAAAATTATAGAAAAAAACAAAACAAAAAAAAAAAGCAGAAAAAAAGAAAAAAAAATAATCAATTAAAGGA
>VUQI01002065.1:51887-79029 GCA_015106735.1 Paratilapia polleni | reverse complement strand
TTCTTTTTCACTCCCTGTTTTTTTTATGACCCGAGCTCTCACTTAAATACATGAACCTCCTAAAACTAGAGAGACACTGCAGTAAATCTGAGGGGCAGAGCGTACGTTTTCTGCCAAATGGCATAAACCTTTTCTCCTCATCATGTATGCACATGACTCTAGTGGCCTATTGTCTGTAGAAATGTCTTTTCATCTTTTTCATTCCAATGTCCCTTCATTGCTGGGAGAAACTATGAATCACACTAGCATGAAGTACAACCAATCTAAACACAGTGTTTATAGAGGCTGTCTCAGTGGTTATTACACGTGATGGTTTTGGTTCAACCTGACTACTTAATGAATTTGGTTCAATTCACATGTAGGTGGGGCTGGATTAAGTTTAAGAAGTCCACTTAAAAGCTCGAAATCAAGCTTGAAGCAGTTCATATAGGACACTCAGTCATGCATGCTATCAGCTGACCCATGAGCAGCCAAGTTACAATCAGACTGACAATAAGTCGGTCTGTTTAAGCCAACTTGGCTCGCACTCATTCCTGAAGCACATTCACACTGCTGCAGCTCATGATTGGTTTTTGTGACGCTTTCCTGCACCATTCCACAAAAACAATCTGTTACTGGTGTCCGGTGACTTTTCGACCAGTTTTGTCAATACAATATATCTCTCGATACTTGTAAACTTTGACAGCTTTGAGCCCCTTGCCATTTCTTTTGGGACTGCACAAAAATGACTGCGGTGGAAAGATGGGCTAATTTTTAGAGGGGGTCTATAATGTTCATTCCCAACATCATGTTTTTATGCTTGGATTTCACTGGAGTAGCTTTTCCAGTTCAAAATAATCCTGATGTTCCTTATACTTGGCCATGGTGCAGCTCCTCAGTTCACCCAGTAAGACAAAATTTTAGCTTGCTTTTTTTTCATTTAAGCTTTCTTTGTTCTGATTGGCTGCCCCTCGCAAGCAAAAGACTTGAACAAGTGAGTGGGGCTTCTGTGCTCATAGCTAGACCTGTGTGCCTGAAATAGCAAAATTAGGAATATCTGCTCTCACTGACATAGGATGTCGAATATGGAGCTGCCAGGCAGGAGAAAAGGGGAAGACCACATAGGAGGTTCATGGATGTAGGGAAGGAGAACATGCAGAGGGTTGGTGTGACAGATGCTAGGGATAGGGTGAGATGGAGGCAGATGAGCTGCTGTGGTGACCCTTAAAGAAGAAGTCTGAAACTAAGCATTTAGAGCAGAGTGAAGCCTTATCTTTTGGCTCACAGGGATTACCTTTTGGCCATTTTGAATATGAGCATCCAACACTGTAAGAGTATTTATATCCATCCATCCATCCATCAATCCATCCTATGACACAAACCTGCGCAGATCACCAGTCCATCACAGAGCTAACACAGAGAGACAGACAACCGTTCACACCTACAGCCAGTTTAGAGAATCAGCAAATTCCCCACATAAAGGCACTACCCAGTCCTGCCAACTGGGTAGGCAACAGTGCTAAACACTGCAGTTTGTGCTGCCCAAGCTTGTACCTGAGCATGTATACTGTATGTGAAACAAAATAAAGAAAAGCATAATAAGTTGCCTTTAAAAATATCTTAAAAATAAACCAAAATCTCACTATGGATATTTTCATGGACCCTGGACAAAAGAGTTGCTAGTAAGTGGTTAGTAACAGCCACCAAATGAGTGAATGGGTCCATGGTGGACTACCCTAGAAAGCTGAAATAATTATAGCATTTGCTGCATTGCTTAATGAGTTATTCTTCATAAAGAGGAAGCTGACCTTTTGGTTACCCTTTTCTACACACTGCACTACTTGTGATACGTTTTTGCACCATAAAATAATATAAACAATGTTAAAAAACAACAACATTGTGTTGCAAACAAGGTATAATGCACAGCAAAAATCCATGTAAACCTCAAGAATATGTCTTGGATATATACTGTATATAAAAGATGTAGCCACTGGTTTGTGGAGGCCCCATTTTGAAGCTACAGTGTTAGCACTGATATGTGCCTTGTCGGTTTTGTAGGAGCCAGAAGTTACCATGTTTGGATGAGAGTATGGAGTGCTAAGTTACCGCCCAAGATTAGCAAGCATGTTTCGCAAGCTGCATAGGCTGTATGGGTGCACAGACACACACACTTGCTAATTCAGGATAAGTAACATGCAAAAAAAGTACTACAAATAACATACAAATAAAGTAAAAATAAAGTACTAGAACTTAAGATTTCTTAGACAATGTGTGAGTACAAACAATCACACAGCAAGCCACATTATTTGCTGGATAATCGCACTAAAAATGCCCCTAAAGACAACAGCACAACAAACACAATCGAGTGGTCCAGTTTGCAGACAGCTACAGATGTCTGTGCTGGCATCCACCTTTCAGTGTACTTGGCTACATGCCTAACTTTAAGCCTAGAAAAAACTAAAAGGCCAAGTTATAAAAAATGTCAACCTCTGTTTAGTTCTTATCAAGGGTTCTTATCAAATTAGCTATAGAGATCAAAACTGACATTTTTACCAGGCTGTACACATGTTGTTTCATCTCTGAAGTCCTGAAATTAAAAAAAAAAAAGGTCTGTGCAGAGTGGCTTGCATTTGGAGCCAGCCTCAAGTTGCTGCTTGGTTTTCAAGTGTGAGTAATTGCAGTGGTATAAAAAAGAAAAAGCGAAAAAACTGTAACTATAAGTTACAGTAACTGTAATTACTGTAACTGCTGTATATCAGGAAGTGAAGGGGGATTCATTTCACCATAAAAGGAACAGAAATTGTACAGATTATAAGACAAGTTAATAAGTTAACTTGTCTAACCAGCTAGTATAAGATCTGTGGTGCAGTCTTAACTTTCGTCAAGTCATTTACTCATTTACTCATCACTCAGCCACTCATTTAAAGGTAATATTGTTAGTTGTGCCGTTGTTATTCCATTATAAGAGTAGCAGTTTTAACACACAATACAACTCTTTGTAGAGGTAGAAAATTTTTCAGCAGACCAACAGGCGGATCACACCTACCCAGCAGATGTTAATTATATAGAAAGGAATAAAAGGAAGACAAATATTAAAAAACAAAAGTTTGCTTTTACACTTCTAGTTAAAACAGACTGAATCACTGTAATGCATGATGGAGCTCATGAGATGGGGAAAAGTAGAAGGAAGATTGATTTTTCAACAGTGAACAGCAAACACAAGCCAAACACAGTAGGCTATTAAAAACACCCACAGAGCCATTTGGCATTGTTCTACTAGAAACCCAATATTCTTCAGTGAAAAATCAAGTGGGAATAAACAAACAAACAAACTGTATTAAAACTGTATTTTGACCAAATCTTGACTCCTCAGTGATAATCTCCAAAAACACAGCAACAGCATGAGATGAACTACAACTGTCTGAACTAGTGTTTCGGGATTATCAGGTGATTGTGAGAATATGATGTGTTTGTTTGGCAGACATACTTAATAATCTGTGATCTGAGTTTTTCACAAAACATTTTAACAAAAGTTTTGAATTAACTGTTTAGGAATTACAGTCATTTTTATACACAGCCCCCTTTTCCAGAGCTTCAAAGGTAATTGAACAAACTAATGTAATTTCAAATATAACTGATTTTAATACTTGGATAAAAATCCTTTTGCAGTCAATGACTGCCTGAAATCTAGAACCCATGGATCCTCTGCAAGGCCTCTCTGCAGCCACCTTCAAGTTGTTGCTTGTTTGTGGGTTTTCTGCATTCAGTTAAGTCTTCAGTAACTGAAAAGCATGCTCTGTTGGGTTGAGATCAGGTGACTGGCTTAGCCATTGAAGAATTTCCCATTTCTTTGCCTTGAGAGGCTCTTGGGTTGCTTTCGCAGTATGCTTTGGGTCATTATCCATTTGCACTGTGAAGCACTGTCTGATCAGTTTTGCCTGAATCTGAGCAGAGAATATAGCCCTGTACACTTCAGAATTCATCCTGTTACTTCTATCAGCAGTCTCATCATCAATAAACACTAGTGACCTGGTTCACTGGCAGCCATTGAAGAATTTCCCATTTCTTTGCCTTGAGACGTGGGTATAACATTGCCTCCACCATGTTTGATGTGGTATGCTTCAGATCATGAGCTGTTTCTCTCCTTTTCCATACTTTTCTTTTCCCATCATTCTGGTACAAGTTAATCTTGGTTTCTTCTGTCCAAAGACTTTTTTCAGAACTGTGCAGGCTCTTTTTGAAATTTTCTGGCAAAGTCTAATCTAGCCTTCTTGTTCTGAGTGTAACCAGTGGTTTGCAGCTTGTTGTAAACTCTCTGTATTTCCATTCATGAAGACGTCTCTTGATTGTGACTTTGACAATGATACCCCTACCCCCTTGAGAGTGTTCTGGACTTGGTTAGATGTTGTGAAGTATTTTTTCTTAACCAAGGAAAGAATTCTGCGACATTCCACAGTATTTGTCTTCTGTGGTCTTTCAGGCCTTTTGGTTGTTGCTGAGCTGTCCTGTTAATTCCTTCCTTTTAAGAATGTACCATATTTTCTGTCTAATATCGTAGGGTCTTTACCCTAATATATAAAGCGCCTTGAGGCGACTGTTGTTGTGATTTGGCGCTATATAAATAAAATTGAATTGAATTGAATTGAATTATTGATTTGGACACATCTAAAGTTTCTGCTATCTCTCTGATAGGTTTATTTGGGTTTTTCTGCCTAATGACGGCCTCCTACACTTGCATCAACATCTTTTTGGACATCATTTTGAGAGTTCCAATGAACAGCGACCAAAAACAGGTTCAACACTTGGAATCAGCTCCAGATGTTTTATCTGCTTTATTTGTCATGGAATAACAAGGGAACAGGCCTCACCTAGCCATGAAACTACTCGTCAGTCAATTATCCAACTACTTTTGAGCCTCTGAAAATAGGGGGCTATGTATAAAAATGGCATCATTGTCCAAAAACATATGGACATAATTGTAAACTGTTGAAGTAAATGCACTGAAAACTTGACAAACTTCCCTACTGATATATGCTTTTAGCTCTGGGTAGACTATTGGAACAACTACTTTTCAAATTCCTGCATAATCATCAAAAGCACATAGCAAAGAATTTTGAAGGCCATCAAAGGTTTCACTGACACCTTTGGGAAGTGGATGATGATTCAGATATTTGGCCATCTGTAGCTTGGATTCTTCATCATTTGTGTATCTTTTTGGCATCTCCCAAAGGAATCTTACTAATAAATGGAGGAATCTCTTTTCTGATGTTTCAAGGTGACTTGTTTTGCTGCATGCATCTCTCCAGCAGTGGCTAAAATATGCACTTAGCTTAGCTTACTGATGCACAGCATTTGCACCACCTTAAGGAGCTGTGTCTATAAACACTGGTGACTTTAACCCCCTTAAACAATTGATAATTTTTCTGATGAGGTTGGGCTGATAATACATCAAGTCAGTTTGAGGACAATAATTAGAATCCTCTGGTTACCATATTGTAATATTGAGTAAAAGGCTTTGAGATGGAAGGTGTTTGGGTCTGAATTTCTTGACTTTTTAAAATATGAACATGTTCATAGAAGAATAAGATTTGAATTCACTCCAACTAATAAATCCTCTTAGATGAGCAATGGTGCAAAACAGTAAATCTAGTCGCCTTTCCCATTGCACTTGTATGTATCATATGATGAGATTTTTTTATTGACATTGTTAGCGGGATGTTGCCTTGATGCATTCATAGCGAGTATTTTTAGTAAAAGAGGGATGTTCTTCATGTAATGGAAGACAAGTATTTCACTAGCGTGCGAGCAGAGGATGAAACTGAATCAAAACAGCTGTAAACAACTGTGAAAAATTTAGGTTTGGACTCACAAGCACAGCATTAAAAAATTAAAATCTTCACTGTGTAAAGTCTTCTACATTGCGACAGACCGTTTCCCCTTACAGAATGAAAACAACCAAACAAACAAAGAAGCAGAACACAAACAATGGAAGGCATAATTAACAATAACCAATAACTCTGATATCGTTGGTGTCCTTGTATCTTGGATATGTGTTTGTATTTTATATCTTATTTAACAGTGTGTTTACCTGCCCAGGACTGCAGATGGGAATTAGCTAGTAGCTAAATCTGGTACAAGGCACCTATTTTTCTTATGAGATTAATATTTTTGGTCCCTGACAAGATAAAGAGTAAAACTAAAACTAAAACTTGACCAGCTATTGGTGAATATCTCATACAGAAATCCCTTTAGTGCAGCAGACGTGTGTGTGTGTTTGCATGGCTGGTATAAAATCTGTTGCACCCTGATGATTAAGAAACAGGTTTCAGTGTGTGAAGGTATCATAATCAAATACAGTGTTGCACCCTTTGAATCTCTGGCAGCAGCTGACTACCATCCCCTCTCCCAAAATGACGGATGATTGGAAGGCCCCCGTAGAGCCTGGTGACATTATGGTAATTGTCATTACTGGGGTTGGAGTGCGTGCGTGACTGACGCCATTAGAGAAAGTGCAATTACAGTAGGCTTTGGTGACCTTGCTGACTAGTGGAGGTCAGGGCTTCTCATTAGAGTGTAGTGGAAGGCAGCCCAGTGTCTCCACTGTGCCAATCAATAACAGCATAGCTTGGTCGGCGCTAATCATAGCATTGACGCAGTCTCACGCCCTGCCACCCCCCATCACCACACATCCCCACCTAACCTTCCTCTGTCACACCTTTTAGCTCTTTTATTCCTACCCACCACTAAACACATAGACATAAAATATAATCCATGGAGCAGAGCACATACATAGGCATGGTATTGCTAAAATAAATCTTGTGATAGAGCCACTGGTAAGGTAAGTTGAGCATATTATTTACATATAACCAAGTAATAACAACAGGTGCATATGAGACACCACATTACATTACATAAAACTGATAAATATAAAAATTTAGCTTAAATGATAGATGTCTGGAGAGAAAAAAGGCAAAATTGACCAAAGCTTGGGTTTTGTAACTTCACCAGGTCAGTTCAGGTGCAGTTCCTTCTATCCCTCAAGCTTTTTATTCACTGGCCTACACTTCATAACCTGTGGGTGGTTTTGAAACTTCCTTTCAGATAAGACTTCAGTGTGCAATGAATGATGTATGATCAGCAGTTTTGACCACAAGATGCAGTGAAACCAAAACTCTGACAGGGTAAGATTTTGACGTGCTTCTCGGTTTCAGATGGTGAGGTGATGTAACCTATAGACATCCACTGTTAACCCCCTAAATGCTGACTAGACTTATTGTTGGAAATACCTGATACATGGAATTTCTTTATTTAGATAAAAGTAAGCTATGTAATGTGAGAAGTCATGTGTATTGATTTGTGTTCGTTTATATCTCTCCTCCAGCAGTTACCAGCATATCTATCTATTTTTAACTGCAGAGTTGGAATTGTAAATCGCTCTGTACTTATATCACACCTTTTAACCTTAGCTGTTCTACAGTCCAAGGGCATTTCAACATTTCAACATGTGGCGGAGCTGAGGTTTGAACCACCAACCCTGAGATGAGTGCACAATCTGTGCTACCCGAGATATGAGGCTAATAATAATCTGTTCTTTTCAAGCTTGACATAATAAGGTCTATTTTTATGATGCAATGAAGTCAGTAAAAAATATCTGGATTTTTGTTTGTTTTTTGGCAGTGTTAATTCTGCAACAGTTAGAAGAGATTATTTTGGGGATAATTTGGGGACAACACCATTAAAACAAATTAATAAGGTGTGACTCCTACTGTCATCACTTCCATATTGAATAGGTGAAAACTGCCCTCCAGCCGCTTATTTATTTGTGGCTTTTGACTGTGGTAAACCAATGTCTGGCAAGTTGTATGTGATCCAGCAGTACTGTACTTCATGTGTAAACCTCACAATACTAAAGTATGCCTACTGTGTGCATTTAACTAGCCCAGGGTAGCCTATTACAGCTTGATGTGCAGGTCTTATATATTTTTCATAAAAGTTAGAGGTGCTTTGATAGCATACAGCTGCTGGTACATGGCCACATATAGGTCTGTATTAGCTGCTATTATGGTATGTACCTGATGAGGTATTTAGTTATTAGGGAGGAATTTATTGACACTCCTTCATCTCTGCTGTGCTATGTCTAGTGTATTCTTGGATGGTATGACATTCCAGTCACAGCCTGGATAAAGACACTCTGGACTGTTCCATCACACAGTAAGACCATACTAAGGTGTATACACCTGCTGCGCTGATCACAGAAAACTTCTGGTCTGCAGTTGTCCCTCTTGTCAGCGGAAGAGATGAAGTCTTAATATGGTGGGGAGCTGATAAAGCTGCTGTGTTGTGCATGTGTGTAGCAGTGTGCTCCGTGCATGGTGGCGTGAGGTATGCAGTGTGGCTTGGGTGCAAGCAGTCAGGAAAACAGGCTGTGAGCTAGTTGTTGGGTTGTCTACAGAGACAGATGGGGGAGGGGTGGCTGGCCAGGAAACTCCAGATCTGCCACAGCTCTTTCTTCACTGTTTGCACTCCAGTGGTTTAGTCACCAGACCTGCCTATTAAATCGAGGGCCTCCTTTGACAAAGACTGCCAATTATGCCCTGATGAAATGCCCCCTATCCTGTCCTTTTTGTGTCCCCACCAGGGTTTTATCATTCTCTACTCTGTTTTAACTTGCTTCAGTTCTTTTCTCTCTTGCTCTGTCTATCTTGTTTTTCCATGTCTCGCTCCAATGGGAAAACACTGTGTTGCATCTCTGGCCTTCTTCTCGTGTTTGTGCAACTTTCACTAAGCCCCTCTGAAGAATGAAGAAAGACCCATGAAGGTTTTTAGTTTGGCGAAGGCAACACTAATTGTACCTGAGGTGTAAAAATAACATCCAATGACTACTGGGAGGTTCTGGTGTTTTGTTTGCTAACAACCAGGTTCTGTCAATTTCATAACAAGAATGAGATCAAGATCATGGTGGGGCTTTAGGGATGGCAGTATCCTTCCCACTATGCTGCTGAAAGATCTCAGACAAATTTTTGAGTCCCATAAACTTCAGCACAGACAATTTGTATCCACAAAAAATTAGTAGAACTGACATTTGTGTAAAAATACAATAATGTAAGACTAAAGAAAAATAGTCACTACTTGAGGTATATGGAAATGATTCAGTTTTGCTAAGGTACATTGCAAATAGGCAAATTATGAGATTTTAGCTGTTTTTCCAACACAAGTTTTACAGAAAGAAAAAATAATTTCTGATGATAGGAAGTATTTTTACACTCATCCCTTTGGGACAATTTTATTGAAATACCAAGAAGAGGTATATCACTGAAGCCTTTTTTCACATATATGTCATGGTCTCTGGGTTTTGTTGGGTTATTTTGAGTTTTCTGTTGGGACTTCTTAGTTTATAGTTGAAATTTATTTAATTCTGTAAGGATGGTTGTGTTTATTATACAGTTTCTGTTTAATCCATTGACTCTGTGTTTAAGATTTTATTTCCTGCTAGTTTTGTAATCTGGTTTTCTTTAGGGTTTAGAATATTATATATTTGTTCCTTGTATTTTAGTTTAGTCTGGTCTCCCTAGTGTCTTCTTGCATCTTGTTTTTAAGTCTTCAACTCTGTTATGTGATTCCCCTTTTAGTTACTTCCTATTTTATTTTGTTAGTCCTCCGTCTCTTTTGTCCTGCTGTTATTTTACTTCCTTTGTTACTGTCTTAATTTGTTTCAGCTGTGTCTTGTTACCTTGGTGTTTCCAATTTCCCTGATTACCTCCTTTGTCTGTTAAAAGCCTCAGTTTGCCTTAGTTATTTGTTGAGTCATCCTGTGTTTCTGTTTGTCCTCCCTTGTGTGTGCACTCTGTGGATAGATTACCGGCATTGCCTCAATAAAGATTTGTTTCTGTTTTAATAAGTTTGTCTCTGAAATCTGCACTTGGGTCTGCAACCTGCAAACTATGACAATATAAGAGAAACATGAAATACATAATTTGTGTATCTTGCTTCTCTCATTATTATTTTATTTTTTGATGATCCCAATCCTTGGCACTTTGACAGACTATCTGGTTCATTTCAGAATCATTAGGAGACATCATGAGTCGCAATGAACTAATTTTGATTTGTTATTATTTTCATCTCTGTCACATTACATGAGTCAGAAAACTCTTACAAGTTAATCTGAGATAACATATCGCTAAGTGTTGAATGAATGATCACACTGGTGCTTTTTCTAGTATAAGATCAAGTTAAATTCATTTCAGACCTTGTGTTTATTATTTTCTCACAATAAAATGGTTTAGATTTTTGATTAAAAAGAGCCCCACTATAGATACATTTATGTTGGTGTGTGGTTGGATTCCTGAACTACCCTTGATCATAGAGTGTATTTCAATCCTCTGATTTATTAAAATGTTTTAGATGTTTGTAATTCCAGGTCTGGTGAAGTTCTGTAATAGTGTTGAAGAATAAGGCTGGAAATATATTGCAAACAATTCTTTGCAAATACAAAAACCAATAACACATTATATCATTTGTCTGTACCTTCTGACTTCACCTGCCTGTGTGTAGATCTCTGCACGGTACTCATTAGTTCATTAGCTCATAATTAAAGGAGGAAATGTGTTTATAGATATAGATATCTATAGATAGATAGATAGATATATACATATAATCAGTTGCTAAAACTTACTTTTAGCAAACCTTACTTAAACTGCAAATAGTGTATGTATTGCACACTATTTTGGTTTCTAGACTAACTATAAAGGTAGAGCAGCAGGATGGTACATTAATCAAAATAATCTACAGTGCCTTTGTTCACACTGATGTAGAGACATAAAGTGTTGCCAATGCAAGGATTTGGTTCACTGATGTGTTTTAGAAATATGCTGGAACTCTAAGCTATGACAGACCTTGACTGCACTGGCATACATTCACTATTGTTTTTGTTCTTCTGATGATAATTATTCACAATAAGTTTACAACATGTTCACTCTACTGTGCTGTTGTCTGTGTTCTGTTCAGAACAATGTATGTGCAGTTTGACACCAGAAAACATACTTTTATCCAATAGAAAGTTTCTCAGGGCTCAACTAAGATGTGCATGTACTGTAGATGCTATAAATATGTGTTTTATGCATAATTATAACTTACAGCACATGCAGAACAAGAATGGACTTTTATTATGAAGGTAAAATCCTTTTTTGAGCACTTAAACTTGTACTGGTCTCATCAGGACTAGCAGCAGTGCTAAGTACAGTATGTGTCCAATACCTGCTTTACAAAACAGTTAAGGCCAGTTATATCCTAGTCTAGTATATTAAAGTGCAATATTACTGCTGTTTGATATCACACCACATCAATGTGTGTTTCAAGAAATCTATACTGGAAATAAGAAGTCTATGAATGCAACAAAACCACAGAACAAACAGATGTTGTATATGTTTTAGTTTCTCTTATACATGCTACACTTGTTGCTTAAAAGTGAGATGTGCATGAGTCAGTGTATTGTTTTATAATGGTGCAATATTAATGATCAATTTTATTAACACAAACAACCCACCATGATAAAATAGTGAAGTTCCCAGAGGTGTGGATTAATATATGTTATATTATATCTTATATGACAAAATGCTCAGACACAAAACAACCTCAAAAGTTTCAGTGTTACACAGTAGTAGCAACAATCCATGCCTTAATAATAAACCCATTCTTTTACTTGTGAAGTAAGTTTAACTAACCTGTGATAAATGTAATCTTCAACAACATTTATATGATCTAGCAAGGCTTCATGGGTATAAAATCAATACTGTGTTTTGATGAAAATCCCATTTCACTACATTTTTTACCCATTCCTGTGTGAATTTTTAAAAATTGTCCAAATTCATTAAATTTTATGCTCAAAGCTGTGCAGGACTGCACAGGTTCTGGCAATGAAGCAAATGAATGAAGAGCTTCTCAAGCAATCACATATTCTTGGTGTCATCTTGGGAAGTGGAGAACTGCTGAAACAAGATAGCAAATGTGTGATTTTTTGAGGATCATCATTCATTTGCTGGAGTGTAGGCCCTCATGCAGTTTAAAGCTTATTTACAATATGCACCCAAATGAAGCTGAAAATTGCTACCAGATTTTATCATAAAAACATTTAATGAAAAGATAAAGAATAAAATTTAGACTAATATTGGTGAGCACTACATGTTAAGAGGCCATTGTAGATCTTACCTATACCTAACAATTTTGTATGTAGCAGAGGTATAATCACATTTTTGGTGAAACGTAGACCGGCAAACCTCACTGCTTCCTGTGATGTCGATTTCTGTGCATCACTCAATCCACTGGCTGCCTGTGGTTGTTCGTAATGGATTGTAAACCCTGGTGCAGGCACATAGTGCTGCCGAGGCAGCCGCACCCCCATACCTCCAGGCAATACTCCAACACTGCACACTGCTCGTACTCCACGCTCTGCTTCCCTCTCTTGCCTGGCCCTTCCTTCTCTGGTCAGCACTCCACTGAGCCCCAGCTCTTCTATCCTGTTTCTCAAATGCTCAAATAACCTTCTCGCTACAGCCTGAACAGCAGCAATGACCTGTCTCTGGTTCTTAGGGAAAATCATGTATTGTGGAAGCAAGATTTACCCTGCGCAGCTTTGATTCTTTTTATAGCATATTTTCTATTTTACACCCCTATAAAGCTTTGTTTTGTTGCATATCTTTCCCTATCTCTTAAGGTTTTAAGTTTTAATTTAAAAAAATTGCACTTCTCTTGTTCTTAGTATTTTTATAATCCATAACATGTGATAATAAATAATATATTTCAAAGAAGATAAAATATGACTTTCACCACTGCTGCAACAAGGATTAGTAGGGAACTTAGAAACCTCATGAATATCACGGACCAGGCGCTCGGGAGAGGATATAGAGAGAGCGCCACCATGCCAAAAGCAAGCTCAACAAGGCAATCAGACTGGAGAGTCAGGTTGCCAACAATGACTCATACTACAGGAAAAGACTCAACAGTTCTCCTTACCCTCACTCTCCAACAACCTCAACCTCCTTTATTGTCTTATGGAGCATTAAATCTCTTCCTATCGGCCTCATTCCAGTCCTCCTCTATTTTAAATTAGAAGATGTAATTTGTGTCATCAGTGGCACCATGTTTACCTGTGTATCACATGCAAATCGTATATCTGAAGTACTTTCAGGAGCATATGCTGAAGTTTAAGAAAGCCACACACTGATTCACCTGTACAAAGGCACACAGGTGCAGCTAAAATACAAACTCCTGTGCAGTTTTTCCACTGCAGAACACTGCTTGACATTTACACTGACAACATACGTGAGAATATAACATACTGTTATATACATTCCACACCCTGTGATTTATGGTGTAAATTCCCAACATTTTCCATGTAATTTTTCTGAATTTAGGGAGTAATTTTCAGCACTTCCTCTGAAGTACAGTACTTACCGGTAGGTACAGCAGAATAAGGGAGTAACAACTGGCAGCTTTAAAGAACAGGAAGTGCTGCTGTTTCTGTAAACTGTGGTACAGCAAAGAAATGCAGCACTAAAGGGAGGATTGGCCTAACCACAGTTTTCACCAGTGCTGATAACGTGGCTGCTATTGTTTTCACCTTGTGAGTCTGTCTGTGTGTCATGTGGCAAAATCACACATTAGAAAATGGATTACTGTTTACTGATATATTCAGTCAAGAAAAATTATTTTACTTTGGTTTGATCAGAAACTTAAGCGATTTCCACGTCTCAGTCATTATTAGACAGAGTGAGACCTGATTGCACTTCTTGAGACTCGTGTTTAAATGTATCAAGTTTACAGTTTAACAGTGGTCAGGAATATATTCCTATATATCTTCATATTTCTTATGACCTTGTGACTGAAGCCGGCAGCACTCAAGCAGTTCATTTTCTGTGGAAAATGACTTGTAAAACGCCCCCCTTTTATGTGAGCATGCATAGAGCCTGAGGAAGAAAGCAGAGGTTAACAAAGAATGTTTTCTCTGTCTGGAGTTTTAGGTTTTCTTGAGCCAGCTAACACAAAGAAAGCCTGGCAATATCTAACTTGTTTGATAGTACATCTCTCTGGAGACTTTGAGTACTTGGTAAATGTTAATGTCTGGCTGTGGACAGATTTTCAGGATTTTGTTTCTGGAGTATAAACATATAATATTTTCAAGAATGGGTATGGTCCAAGAACATTTGACCACATATAAGGTCGATTTAGATATGGTCTAAGTTACTTTTTTTTTTTTAATCTGTAAAATAGATAAAAGTTTCTAGTGACTAGTATATGACTAGTATATATATATATACTAGTTAATTTTTGTCTGCTTAAATGCACCCCCACTCCATGTTCCAAATAGGACTTCCATTCATTTTTGTTTTATTTTCTTCATGGACTGTTAAGTCAAGGTACATAATCTTTGAAACGCAAGCACCATTAATGTCATTTCTTTCTTTTGGCTAGAAATGTATTGTAGCCAGTGCATTGTTGGGTAGGTGGGTGGATGTTTCCCTGCATGCTCTGAGACAATGTGATTATGGAAATTAGCTTTAGTAAGTCATGTTCCAAGTCATTTTAGATGCTATCTGGTGCATTAATGTTACGGTTCTTTGCAACAATACTACAATGTTCCTAGTAGCTTACAGTTGCTGTTTGAGATGGCTTGTTGGACCATGAGTGAAATATGTGCATAGTTACTAACCTTCATTTATGGCAGAATATGACTTAGTTTTAAAAAAAGAAAAAAAGAAAAGAAAGCTCACACTTTTGCATTGGGATTGTATTGTATTTCAGATTTTTATGGCTATTACAAAAACAAACACAAACACTGACAAACAAATGCAGCTCATTCACCTAAAAGTTGTTATGTTTACTAGCTCGTTCACTTCCTGTTTGCACAAATATTGTTAAGCAGTAAGCTAAATATCACAACAAAGTCATGTGACTGAGGTACTCACTCACCCACCGGTTCATTCCTTTAGTTTTGGTGTGTCTCACTGAACTCTAGTTCATTAAATGTAGGCACATATGTTCAATCCCTTATACTTTTCATCAGTCCACTTCCACTGTGCCTTTATATGCCTCACTGGCTCTCACTGACCATACTTAATATGGGAGGCAGCTTTGAAGTCACATGTCTGACAAGATAATCAGACTAAATGAATCTGTGTAGGAAGGGAAGGGAACATTGATGCTTTTGAAACACAGGAACCTTTTCATTGTTACCAACTTTTTTTCTGTGTCCACAGTGCAGAAACTTGGCACCACTGTAGTTCTTAGAAATACTAATGAGATACTTTTTTAAGCATACGAGGAAGTTTAAGTGACATAGGTATACTGTAATTGGTAAAGACATAATATATATGTATTCGTTGTTTGGACAAGCACATAAATACAACACTGGCAATTGCCATTAATTAAAAACCAGAACACCAATGATGAAGGAGCTCATCCAGCTCACGATGCATCAGAATTCACAGGTTGCTGCCCACAAAACGACAAACGTGATCTTGACCTTGAACACAGTTTGGGTGAAGAACCATTAGGTGATCATTGTGTGCACATTTCATTAAATTCTGACCAATACTGTAGGAGGAGTAGTGATTCTTGTGAAATGTGAGTGAGTGGATAGACGGATGGACGGACAGCGGATGCTTCGCCATGGCATAAGCTCATTGGTCCCTCGGCCGGATGAGCTAAAAAGCGTAAACACTGGTAAAACTTTAGCTGTATAAGTAACAGCCCTTAAAGCTGGTCTCAGTCCTGACTTTACCGATCCCATATGAGGTGGAGGGAATGCACTGCCATTTAGACTCATTACATTAAAATATAAAAATCTTCACTTACTCCAAGGTTGTCCCCAGAACTGTTTGTTCCTAAGCAGCTCAGAAGTGCATACTCTCTGACAGCATATTTCTCCTACTAAATGATAATACTGGTAGTTTGTTCCTACTGTCTGAAACATCTTTAACATTTGTAAGCATTCTTAAAAGGAAATACATGAGTGTTTCCACTTAAAAGGACAAAGTCAGCCTTAGGAAGCAGGTAGTGTAGAAGCAGCACAACCACACCCAACTTTCAACTCAGTTAGAGTTAGGAAAAGATTGTGGTTTGGGTTAAAATACAAACTTGTACAATGCTGAACACATTAGAAAGGTCCACTCTCTAGGTTTATTGGGTGCCAAGTTCAGTCTCATCTGGTGAACATTTTCAATGCAGCTTGGCTGCAACGTGGCTGTTAGAAGTCCCTAAATTTTTAAAATGTAACTAGCTTAAATAATAATAGCTTAATAAAACCTATCTGGATGTTTTCTGGGTGAGGACAGTGTCAGTCCTGTCAAAACCTGAAAAGTTATCCTGGAAGACAATACCAGCAGACCAACAACAACTAACCATCTGTGTATGACAAATCAGGGCTGACCAATCAGACTGCAGTGCTACATGGTAGACTCAGGTAGAAATGAACTAAATATAATACACACAAAGCAGATCATTGCTGAAGAAAAGTACATGTGTGGCTTAATAAACCTCTTCCTTGTATTAGTTGATAAAATCATCTTAAATATCTACATTTATGTAACAGTATGGCAAGGGGTTTAAATACTGCTAAGGCCCTTCTTGTTGCTACATTACATCCATAACCTTATAGGAGCTTCTACATTTTTGCTGTCACCAGTTTGACCATTTGCAGAATCCCAGCTTAAAACTGACAATGAGGAAGAAGGGAAGAGAATTGGCCTGGTCTGAGTGAGTTTGCCTTTCAGTGGGTGAGACAGATGCTTGTTTACTGGCCTCATTATGTCAGCAGCTGTCCTGAGCAGGTCACTCTGTGGTCCTCTGTCCACCTACTGAGACATATAAGTTCAGCACCTGACAATGAACACATTGTAAAAGGTTTCAAACATGAGAAATGCTTGAGAGGCTAATCATTAAATTTCTGTCACTTGGCATTTGTATATATAATTCTGCTGTAAATAGAAGATACTTATTTCTGTGGATTAAGCGCTGTAATTAAAACAGTGTAACTTGTATTAAAAAAATAAGTGTGTTCATAAGTGTGCGTGTAAAAAAAAAAAAAAAAATCACTAGTTTTAACTAAACTTTTTGTTATACATTTGATCACACATAAGCTCCCTTTAAATTGATACTTTCAGTGCTGTCCAGAGGAAGGATTTTCATACTCGCATTGAGAGTAATTTTTTTCCAGGTTGTGTGACATCTTTTGACATCTTATATTGCTTTATTTTGGTACCACTTTTAATCCAGATTTTTTTTATTCAGATAATCATCATTCTTAAAATTATGTTTAAGGCAAAATGTTTTTTGCTTGCATACTGCCTATTTCCAGCCACGTTTTTGCCCCAAATGTGTACATGAATGTGTTGTTTTCCCTCTCTGCAGTCCCCACATCTATAATCCCTTTTATTGAAAACCGTGTCACCTGCCGCCTGCGCAGTCCAGCACCCTGAAGCATTAGACGGCTGGCATAGTGACGGGCACTGCAGTGAGAGGAGAGAAAGGGAGAAACATGTCCACAAAATCTTTCATTTAGTTTTGTTGATAGGCTTTTAAAAAATCATACAAATTAGTGGTTTGCTTCATGTCTAAATTTAAACGGGAGGCAACAAGCAGCATATCAGCAGGGTCTTCAAAACATATGAGGCAGTAAAAGCAACTAAATTCTCACTGACAGTGGTACCAAAATCCACTGCAAGCTGGATGTGCCCCTGTTGTTATGGCAGCACACTGTCACCAGGACTGCCCACGATGCTGGTCAGAAAGATGGAGTCATGGTGGGCATCTTAGCTGGACGCTTGTTGCCTCTTTCCCCACGAGTATATTAACATTTCATCTTCCCTTGAGGCACACAGCAACACCAGAGTGAGCATTGTGTTTGGAGAAAGATTGAGATGGAGAGGGCGAGGTAGCCAACGCCACGAGGGAGGTGGAGGAAGAAGACAGAGTGAACGAGAGAAAGGAAAGCCAGAGGGAGAGAGGAAGAAGGGAGGATTGAGCAGAGGGAGCGTGAGGCAATTTTGCAAACCTGTGACACATTAATTATTAACAAACTCGGGCTAAATGCGTAAACTCTTCCTCCTTGTTCATTCTCTCTTCGCCTTGCATTCTCACCTTCTGCGGAAAACAGTCACACACTAAGTGCGCTCATAGAGACACATACACAAAACCTAACGAGCTGGCATGTGACACTCATAACATGAAGTGGAGCATGTCAAAGGGCTGGGGAAGGTGTCAGGCATAAGGCCCACAGAGAATGGGAGACAGGAGGGAAGATGCCAGTGAGGATGAGGCAGAGAAAGGACTAGGCATGTAGCGATAATATAAAAAAGAAGTACGAAGCAGAAGGAAGAGAGAGCTAGAAAGTGAAAGTAAGACAAAGATAGAAGAAGAGTAAAGTATTGTTCTTAAAGTACGTGTGTGTGTGTTGGGGGGGGGCTGATAGGGCTGATAGTTCTGTAAACCAAAGAAATACAGACAGGAACATGTGGTCTCACTTTGAAAAAGAAAAATGGTGGAAGAATAAGGGTGTTGCATTAAAATGAAAAAAAAAAAGAAGTGTGAGCACTCACAGCAGTCAAACTAAATTCACCCTTTGTTTGGAGAGCAGCATATCCTTCACACGTATCTTGGTTTGCTGCTAATCATTAATAGGCGGTCAGTCCGTTAGGCATTCATTGTTGTCTAATCAATTGGCTAGAATGTTGCAACGGCATAACATGAACATGCCTCTGTGTGTGTCTAAGTGTTGAGGCAGGCACTGCTTGAGCGGTCACTCTGCCCCTCAGGCAATGGTGTGTGTTTGGAAGGGAATGGATCCTCCCCCAGGAGTGCAGGGAGGAGATGCGTGTGAATGTCCCTACAATACTTTTGCTGCAGTCTGTCCTTCCTCACAACAGTCAGGCATCCATGAGTGCACAGTCAAAGAGAGATTGACTGATTGTATAAGCAACATAAATCTCAAAGAATCGCCACAAAAACAGCAAAGTGTAATTATGTTTTTGTGCTTGAAATGTCCTGTCACTGACAACGATGTCTAGTTTCTTAAATGATGTAATGAGACACAATTCATAATTTGCATAATTTTAATTTTGCTCACATAAAATTTTAGGATTCATTATGGATGAAAAAGAGTCAAAATCATATATTGAAGAGTGAGTTACTCTTCCTCGTCAAAGCCTAAGGCCTACATTACCCACAATGCAACTTGACTACTGACAGCTCAGTTGTGTTGTGCTTGAAGCACCTATCGTAGCTTCTAGCCTCAAGCAGATAAGAGGAGCAGGCAACAGAGTTCTGATAAGCTCACACCTTTCTGACTCCTGTTCTTTTTCCATTTCAGACAAACGCTGACTGAAGTTAGTCAGCTGATCAGATTTGTGCAGCTCCTTCTGCAGCTACAAAAACAACACCACACTCACAAAAATAATCATGATTATTGCCTAATAAGAGTATTCTCTAAGATAATTCTACAGATATTGATGTGTACAGTTGGTTAAGTACTCCTTAAAAAAAACCCAAAACCTACCTATTTACAGTAGGAATATAGATACAAAGGTCACACCACAAACAAAACCTTGGATGCATCATTTAGTGCTATAAATATATTTGTCAAAGCTTGATACAGATGAGGCGATTCACATTTTTAAAGCAGTGCAGGATTGATCATCCATGCAAATAAATCTAAATTCATAACATGTTTTAAAGGTGTTAAGGAGAACTGGTGTGTATATATATGACATATCAGAAAAGTTTCAAGTTTAGGGAGATATGCTTGTTTGCTTTCTTGATTGTCTGCAAGTAAACAATATACACAACTGCTAAAATACAGTAAGTTTAAATCCTGTAAACTATTTTAATAGCTTTGTTTTTGCCATGTGTTTTGCTTGCATTCATCTAGCAAACAAATTAAATGGCTGACCACGTATTTTCCCCAGTTGATTAACATCAGTTCCACTTGTTTTTTTTTTCTTTTATGCAGGATCATGATGGCTATGTTTCATTCTGTATTTAGACAAAAACAAAGAAATGCACTTGTTCTCATAAAATATCCAATATGTAAATGCACAAACAAATGGCCATACATGATTGTATGCACCTCTATATCACAACGGACAACTTTACATCACAATGGGCACCATTAAGATATAGTGGCTACCTTGATGCTTGCAGCAGGGTGTATGGCATTTCTGTGGTTTCAAGAAAGCAAGTGTTTTGTTTCCAGTTGAGATTAGCATAAAAACTATTTTGTGAGGCTGAATTACTACTTGGCCTCATGCTGTGCAATGCATATGATCTTAGCGACGCACTGTTTGTGGAGTCTACTTCCTGTTTCACTTATAATTTTGATTAAATCTGTTCTGTAGTCATTCTGTACAATATCAGTTGAAGTGGAATTTTATACAAAGTGTCTAAGACCTTTGAAGTCACTACAAATACAGTGCCTTGAAAAAGTATTCATACCCCTTGAACTTTTCCACATTTTGTCACGTTACAACCACAAACTTAAATGTGTTTTACTGGGATTTTATGTGACAGACCAACACAAAGTAGTGCATAATTGTGAAGTGGAAGGAAAATTATACGTGGTGTTCAAAGTTTTTTACAAATAAAAATCCGAAAAGTGTGGCGTGCATTAGTATTCAGCCCCTTTACTCTGATACCCCTAAATAAAATCCAGTGCAACCAACTGCCTTCAGAAGTCACCTAATTAATAAATAGAATCCAACTGTGTGTACTTTAATCTCAGTATAAATACAGCTGTTCAGTGAAGGCCTCAGAGGTTTGTTAGAGAACATTAGTGAACAAACAGCATTATGAAGACCAAGTCTGTCCACAGGACAACTATTAGTCGTGCACTCCACAACTCTGGCTTTTATGGAAGAGTGGCAAGAAGAAAGCCATTGTTGAACGAAAGCCATAAGAACTCCAGTTTGCAGTTTGCCACAAACCATTTAGGGGACACAGCAAACATGTGGAAGAAGGTGCTCTGGTCAGATGAGACCAAAACTGAACTCTTTGGCCTTACATGCAAAATGTTATGTGTGGCAGAAACCTAACACTGCACACCAACCTGAACACACCATCCCCACTGTGAAACATGGTGGTGGCAGCATCATGCTGTGGGGATGCTTTTCTTCAGCAGGGACAGGGAAGCTGGTCAGAGTTGATGGGAAGATGGATGGAGCTAAATACAGGGCAATGCTGGAAGAAAACCTGCTAGAGGCTGCAAAAGACTGGGGCGGAGGTTCACCTTCCAGCAGGACAACGACCCTAAACATACAGCCAGAGCTACAATGGAATGGTTTGAGGAGGCTGTGGGTCAGGAGGTAGAGTGGGTCATCTACTAATCAGGTCAGCGGTTCGATCCCTGGCTCCCCTAGTCTGCATGTCGAAGTATCCTTGGGCAAGATACTGAACCCCAAGTTGCCCCAATGTGTTCATCGAAGTGTGAGTGAATGTCAGCTAAAAAGCACTTAACTGTAGATAAAAGTGCTGTATGAATGTGTGTGTGATTGGGTGAATGAGGCATGTAGTATAAAGTGCTTTGAGTACTCGTACTGAGTAGAAAAGCACTATATAAGTACTAGTCCATTTACCATTTAGATCAAAGCATATTCATGTGTTAGAATGGTCCAGTCAAAGTCCAGACCTAAATCCTATTGAGAATCTGTGGCAAGACTTGAAAATTGCTGTTCACAGATGCTCTCCATCCAATCTGACTCAACTGGAGCCATTTTGCAAAGAAGAATGGGCAGAAATTGCAGTCTCTAGATGTGCAAAGCTGGTAGAGACATACCCCAAAAGACTTGCAGCTGTAATTGCAGCAAAAGGTGATTCAACAAAATATTGACTCAGTGGGGCTAAATACTAATGCACGCCACACTTTTCAGATTTTTATTTGAAAAATATTTTGAACACCATGTATAATTTTCCTTCCACTTCACAATTATGCACTACTTTGTGTTAGTCTATTACATAAAATCCCAGTAAAATACATTTAAGTTTGTGGTTGTAACGTAACAAAATGTGGAAAAGTTCAAGGGGTATGAATACTTTTTCAAGGCACTGTATATGGAAAATAACAAGGTCAAATGGTGACACCAGACTGGTGGGATACAGAGTTTCATGTGTCTCGCAAAAACATCTACACTTGCTTTTGTAAGCTCATGTGAAAGGTTGATCCACATATGCTTACAAAGGAGCAAATATCTCAGTGCATCACTGCAAACACTATATGATCAAATTCTGATATATTATGAAAGCACTGATATAAAAAATTCTCTTGTTTGGGGTGTAATAAACCTGACTTTGTAAAGTAGGAAAACATGTCTGATAGTTATAGTTATTTTTTCTGCTATGTGACATATAGAAACATTCGGCCAGTGAAGAAGAACCTTCAGCCATTACCTGTTTGCAGTCCAACTGCACCACACTGTGCGATTTTGCACATGGTAGCAGTTGCCATGTTGACTTTTACGCATCAGAAAATTTGGGTAGTAGCCAGTTGCTCAGGCACTTCACATCACCTGAGAGCGTCATATCGCAAAATGGCTGTAGAGACAGAGCATTGTGGATTTACTGTCAATGGTAACCAAAAACAAAAGTGTGGGGGGATGCATCGCTTACCATGATTTTGTTTAGACATAAAGGTGCGTGTGTGTGTAAGTTATTCATTTCAAGTTTTGTCCATAAATTAAATGAACACCACAGGCATAAGGCTAAGTAGTTATCCTCACAAACATGTCCACACAAGTGTGTCAGAAATTAAATAACCTGAGCAGGGCAAAAAGACTAATTCAGGTCAGGATATCACTGGTGAGAGAACCCATGTGCAGGACACAGAGGCTGGTTACACAATAAAAAGCAAGCCTTTATTTGGCTGATAAGGAATCCAAACACAAAATCCAACAAGGTGAAAGTAAACAGGAATCCAAAAGAAGTAAACGGATAAAGAGACTAAGGCAAAAAGGGAAGACAAGTCTATATATACTGTGCACTCACACTCAATCACACACACACACACACACACACACACACACACACACACACACACACACATTTTGACATCTTAGTGGGGAACTCCATTGACATAATGCTTTCCCTAGCCCCTTACCCTAACCCTAACCATCAGAAATGAATGCCTAACCCCAACACTTACCCTAAACCTAAGCATAACCTAATTGTAACCCTAACCCTAAAACCACGTTTTGAGCCTCAAATATGCTCAAACATGCCTTCAAATTTATGAGGACCAGCGTTTTGTCCTCACAAATCATGGTTTATGCAAATTCTTGTCCTCACAAAGATCTCTAAACAAGTACACACACACACACACACACACATAAAGGGCTGATAGGTGATTAGGCAAAGGTGGAAAAGAAACACAAGTGGAAACAATCAGACACAAGTGAAAATAATGAGGGCAGGGCAGACGATCGCAAATGAAAAAGGAACGGCCCAAAAGCTGGAAGTAAATCAAAACACGAAATGAAGAAAACTAACCAAAATAACCAAAAGACAAACAAGAAACAGTGGAACATGAAGACTAACTGGACTAACATGGAACACAGAAGGCAGGAGAAACTAGAAACACAAAGAAAAACAATAAATATAACAGGGACCAAAACCCTTTTTTTTTTACACTGGCCTTTATGAGAGATTGTGAAACTCCAAATTTGTGACAAATATGGCAAAGTGAATAAAAAGAGAGAAAAAAAAGAAAACTTACACTGAGATGTTCTGATTTCTGAAAGGAGCTCTGCAGACACTGGGACTACACCCTCTGCAGACCATGACCGAATAAAGAGGCAAGAGGATGAGTCAGCATGAGTCATGTTTTGAAATCTTGCCAGGATGGACAAATTTCACCTGAAATTGTGATAATGTCATGTACTGAGTTCTCAGCATCTTTGTCATAGCATGTCTGAATCTGACGCACAGGACACTGTGGCTGCTCACCAGTACAAAGAGTCTGATCTGACAAATCATGCTGCTAAACCGAAATACTGTGAGAGGGTGCATCATCATCATCGGCTACAGCTTCATTTGCTTTGCACTCAGGCTGTGAAGTCTTAAATAATTTCCATACTAAATGAGTCTTTGTCTTTTTAACTGACAAGAAACAATGCAGTTCCATAATATGATGTAATGACAAGTTAGCCAAAAGTTTATGACTTCTGGTTGAAAGCTGGTAATACTTTGAGTCCCACTTGCTGTCCATTTTATTTTTCAGTCAGAGCTACAATAGTCAGCTGGTACATGCTACCTCTTTTTTCAGAGGAAAGCAGATATGTCTAGAGAAATCTCCATCGTCAGACGTCAACAGAGCACAGTCTGTTCCACTGGCCTGGCTACTGAAAGCCAGATTTGATATCTTTAATATATTTTATCTTCTACATCTAAATACTAAGACAGCATTTAAAAAACAGTGTGCAAAGAAGCATTTGAAATATTTTGCACCTTGCAACTAACCTCGAGTTTGCTGTTCTAAAATGATGAGACTTGAAACCTATAGGACTGTGCAAAAGTCTTGAACTACCCTTCATTTCTTTATATTTTGCTGGGAAAATGGGAAACAGTATACTTTTTAAGGACACACTGCACACCATGCCAAGATAGGCCAGGTTTTCAGATAATAGGTCTTTGGAAATCACTTGTTTGTGGAAAAAATACTATTTTTGTATGATAATATTTTCCAACTGGGTTAATTTGGGCATTTTTCATAGATTCAACTAAAAAAATGGGAACAAATTATGTGTTTTTGCGACAGGCTGGTAGTAACAAAGTGCCCAAAAATACAATTTAAAATTGGTTCTTTGCTAAGTTGTTGGTTATGTGTAGAATGAGTTAGGTGCTTTTTTAATGCTTGAATGAGTCACCGGTCAATGTTAAATGGCTCAAAAAAACCCCCAATAAAATAAACAAACAAAGAACATTCTTCTGAAAATTGTCAAGTACAGGAACTGGACTGAAAATGAGTGAAAAGAAAAACTTTGAAAGACCTTCAGAAAGCCTGGAGAACTATTGCTCAAGACCACTTTAAAAAAAAAAAAAATACAAGAAAGACTGGCTCCTTGGAAACAAATTATAAAGAAATGAGGCGTAGCTCAAGACTTTTGCACAGTACTATATATATTACACATGTACACATATTTTAACTGATATAACGGTAATAGCTGCTATTTGGGAGTATAAGCTTTATTGTGATTGAAATTTGCGAACAATAACACAGCAAATCACATCTGTAATTGTAACACAAGTCCAGTGCCTCATGAAGGTGTTGCTGATTCATATTTTTGAAACTGTAACAGAAAGGTGCTTACAAAAAATTAATAAATAAACAAAGGAAAGGAACTGGTATGATTAGCGAGGGTATTGCTCTGCTGTCATTTCTACATGAGGGCAACTTAATGTTTATATGGGGGCTTCAAATTAAAATCAAAATTTATATTTAACAGCCTTGAATTAAAAACAGCCCAATATCCACATTTTAGGACTTGCCATTTTCTTTCTCTATATTTTACTCCATCAAGGCAAGAGTTTGTTTGTCTATCTGCAAGATTACCAAGCTGAATTCAATGAAATATGGCAGAGACATAGAGCAGGGGCAACGGAAGAACCCATTAGATTTGAGTACAGATCACTTTCTTTAAGAATGTGAAAAGGGTATTTTCTTTGGCCTTGGTTAGACTAAAAGCTCTGCCAGTCTTTTTTTTTTTTTTTTTTATATTTTAAGTCTTAATTGTATCTTTTATTGTCAGCACTAAGTGGTATGTAATTCATAAAGCGATACATAAACCTACCTACTTTCTTTTTAAAAGGAGTGCTGTATTAGTATCCTGTGTAATAAATCATTATCTTCCAGAAATACAGCTTTCAGCTATTAAGGCAATAGTTCAACATTTCGGTAAATTCCCTTAAAGAAAAATGTGATACCTCTGTCATGTTTATATGTAGTAAAAATAAAGCTAGAGCCAGCAGCCAATTGTTTTTCCATGTACAAAGATCCAATTTGAAGAAAACAACTGGCTGGGGAAAGCTGGTCCAAAGACAACACAACAACACCCACCTAACAGCAACAGATTTTCATATTTAACAAACTACATGTCATTTATTCATTAGTCAGCTATAATACATTGGTAGATGAAGTTTGTTACCTTTGGACGAACCAGGCTAGGTACTATCTGCAGTCTTTGTGTTAAACTCAGCTAACAGACTGCTGACTCCAGCTGCATGGTTAGAGCACAGACATGAGTGGTATCAATCTTTTCATCTAACTCTAAAGAAGAAAGCAAATGAGGATATTCCCCAAAAGTCCAACAAATCATTCAAGTATTTGCACATATTTGCTGACTACTCTACCTTCTTTGACACCCCTCAGAGAAACAAACACCTCCTAAGATCCCTCTTCCTTAGCCCGTCACACATGGATGACTTTAGCAGACACATTGTTCTTGGACACTGTCACTGTGGCTCTCCGTAGGCTCTGCCTCCGCAGCACTGTTCCCAGTGGACATGATCCCTGTGGACGTCTCACTCTGTCAGCTGCTGTGTCTGAAGAAAGGAGAAAGGAGGAAGCACAGTTTGAAGTAGCTATTGGGTTTGTGCATTACCGCTCCAGCTGTTACTCTTTTGCAAGGGTTTAAAAACCTTATTGTCACATATTAACTATTTTGCACTTGTGCAGTATGAAACACTACCACAGATGGCATGTACAGAGTATTTGCATTACCAGCAAAGTCAGCTGCACTGACCATGCGGACTATGTGGATGGTCTCTCTCAGGGCCCGATAACCCAGCTCACCATGGCAACACATCCCACTGTGCAGGCCCTGCAGCTGCATTAGTCTTCTGCACACAGCATGCAAACCAGGTCTCCAGCATTCCTAAGGAGACCCTAAAGAATATATACACCCACAAACACATATTTCATGAGTATGTATGCACATATATAATTACAACAAAACAGCTGGCTACAATGACATTTAGTTTTCTAAAAACTCCATACTTATCTCTGCTGTTGGCAGTTATTATGAGCAGGAGTTATATCTGTGGAATTAATTTCAGAGTTAACAAGTTTTTTTTTAAGCATCAAACAACAGGAATTCTTTTAAAGGGCTTTAGTTTTTTTTTTTTTAGGTGT
>VUQI01002065.1:28558-41886 GCA_015106735.1 Paratilapia polleni | reverse complement strand
CCAGTCATTGTCATTGACAACAGTAATATAATTTTCAATAAAATGCAACAGAATTGACAATAATAATAAGTCTAATATACATAATTTCATGTTATCTTCACAAAATACAGTCAAGTTGTTTGTTCACCTAAATGTTTTTTATTGACTGAACAAACTCTTTATGTGCTATGTGTGAACTTTATGCACAGGTACATGTTAAAACAATGTAATCTGAATAGGCTTGATAATTGTTCTAGTATTTTGTAACTTTGTGTACTGTTGAGCTACTGCAAAATTTTTGAAATTTCCTGTATTAACCTCTAGATCTTTTATACCTTGCTGTGTTTTTTACTACAGTCTAAGCCAGTAATGGGGATGACTGGTGATAAACAGAGCTGGCTAGTTTTTCCTCTGTTGTTCTCACTATAGCAGCACAGCCCATAGCTATTAGGCAATTTTCAAGTGACTCAAATTCATGATGTCTTTGCACCTTGACACCTCATCCTCCATCCACCTAATAAACCATGCTCAGGTCCAAGGAGGATGAACTGATCACCGCCAATGAGGCTCCAATGATTGTGTGCCTGTGACATATATTCTTTGCAACCACACATGTTGGATTGGTCACACTTCCAAGGAGGAAAAATTTGGCTCAGTTGGTCCCGTGACTCAGGTGCTGAGGGTGCCCCCTGGAGACAGGGGAAGTCAGTACTGCTCCTGGATGATGCTGACGGACCAGTTTTTTTTTCCATGGCTCTTAAAGTCCTTTTGCCCATGCTGCCTGAAAGTGTACTGAATCCTTGTCGTCCTGTGCATTCGAACATGGCAGGCAACAGTCTCCACACATGGCAAAACACCAGCCCAGCAGCCATTTCCTAACAACATAGGTCCTCTGCCCCAGGAGGAATCTGGAGGCCTTTGCTGTAGTCACACCATGCATTTCCTGGAGGACAATCGGCTTTTTCCTCACCTCTTCTCTGACTCCGTCACTCCTGACCCTCTTTGTGTTTCTCTTCATTTCACCTAACTTTTTTGGAAGGAGTCTTTCTTGTAAAAAAATAAAAAGCTACAATTTTTTTTCTTTTTTAAAAGAAGTAAATTGTCATCAGTTCTTGTAAATAACTTGGCAAAGGGAAAGTATTACCAAAGAAAATAACTAAAACAAAGCACAGCTCCCCCCCCCCCCTCATTTTCAGTCATAGATGTCTGTTTTTGTCATCATTCTTTCAGTTTTTTTTTTAGTTTTTTTATTTGTACTTGTACTTATACATTACTCTAAAGCTGGGTCTACATTACCTTTGACTAGTACATGATTAAATCCATTTCAGGTCATAGGTAAGTAAGAACTTGGGGATGGCCTCAGCCTCAGAATGAGTGGGCTTTATTTGAAGTCTGCACCAAAACACACAAACACTAGAGTAGAGCTCAGAACAGCAACCACAAACTTCCCTCTGTGGCCTTCAGACATGTAAGCCTATGTACAGTGCATAGGAATATATTTTTTCAGAAACTGTGAACCATTATTTAAATTGGGTAAAACGTCAAATACCAGATAAGATCATGTTCAAAACAAATCTTCACAAAATGAATCCCATCTTACAATACCTTAGTCTGTTACCAGAAACTCAGATTTAATGTGTAAAACAGCATTATGTATCCTGCCAAAAGTGAAGTTTCCCATGACCTTGCATGACCTTTTAAATTCTACTCTAAGAAACAAACCAAAAAACCAGAACAAACTCCACTGAGCTTTGGTGTGACAGAAGGTACCCAGCGAAAACAGCCTCTGCATGCAACTGCTAACATGCGTGTATTTTTCCTCTCCATGCTCATCTCCTTCTTCCCAACCCCATCACCACAAACCACCGTTCCCACAGTATTCCCATGACTCTCTGCTGCTCCCCCTCTCTTCCCGCGAAGGGCCCAGACTTCACCAAAAGGCAGGAGGACTGCGTTGGCGAGCAGCAAGCTGCTCTAGCCCACCTTCCTCACATCTGAGAACCTCTGTGAAATCCTAATCCCCAGAGCAGGGTGAAGCGCAGGCCCAGCTTGCCTGACCTCTCTGGTTGCCATGGATACAGTGCACTATAAATAAAACAGAGGGGGCTTTTTTTCAAGCAGTTTGGCAGGGCTGTGTGGCCTGCTCACTGGTGGGGCTTATTTTCTCTCTCCCTCCCTCGTTCTGTCTCTCTTCCCTCTCTCATTCTACTCCCCCTTTCACCTACTCTCTCAATCACTGAGTGTCTGTCCTTTCTCTCTGTCTTGTGCTTCCTCCCTCTCTGTGTCTCTGCGGCTCATTCAATACTTTCATACCTGTATTCAATGAATTCTTGCAAAACACTTCAGCACTTGAACATGTCATTGTTCAAAGTAAAAGCACAGACAGGCTACTCATTTGGCTGGTAGCTGTTTACATCTGGCAAGTAAACACATGCACAGACCAAGTTGGCAAAAGGAAGACCTATTTTCTTCGTGGTGGTAGAGAGGCAACAAGAGACAAGGGAGGCTGAGTGTGCTCGTGCTCTGATTCAGGACTGCGCTGCAGATTTTTGTCTGGCAAGGCAAATCTCGGGAGGCTGGAAAATAATTTGGTCATGGCTGTGGGAGGTTGTTGGGAGTGGGAGGCATGTGGGTGATGTGGGGGAGAAGGTTTGAAGGGTGACTGGTTGGTGGGAGGAGGAGGGGGTAGGGTTTTGACCGTCTCACTGTGGTGAAAACATGCTTGACACTTCATTCCTTTCCAGTTAATGTGGAGCGTACTGCAGGATGTTAACCCTCTGCCTGCCTTTTGATACTTGGTCTCCACTGTTGCACAATACCCAGTCCTCACAACACTTCCTGCTTTACAGCAGCCCAGGGCTTAAACATTCCTATGGAAGAAAGTCCTGGCTGCCTTGGGAAGGACAGTTGCAGTGTACATTATCATCCAGTATCATGTCTACATTAGCTGAAAGTGTAATACCGTGAGACAATACAGACCTGCTGTGCAATCCTCAGAAGCTGTCATGGCTATTTGAAAATTTGACCACTGCATGCCAGATACTCTTTGGGAGAATTTTGAAGAGTAAGCCACATTTCCTGGACCATCTGCCTCATATGAATTACACAAAAGACAAGACCGACACCAGGAAACATCCACAATGTTGCCTGGGAGACAGAGGTCACATGAGAGGATGAGTCACGGAAACCCAGAACTACCTAGAAACCAACGACCCTCACATCATGGTGCTCTTTACAGTTTGGCAACATGCAGAAGGATTAGTGTCGTGTCAGTGCATGAACAACAGTGAGACCCTGCCCTTGGCCACAGACAAATATACAGTTAAACTTTCAGAATCAGATACCTCAACGGGAATCTGCTTCGGTGTCACTCACTATTCTTTTTTTATATATATATATATATATATATATATATATACACACACATATATATATATATATACACACACACACACACACACACACACACACAGAGCATTATGTGTCTATCAGCCTGTATCTTACCATGGTTCTAAGGCTGGTGTGTGAGTTTGTGTATGTGTTCGTGTAGACCTGGAGAGTAGGGAGTTAATGCAGGCAGGGCTGTGGCAGTCCTCCTGCCCCTCAGCCAGATTAATCATGCAGGAGAGACACAGCAGGCCCCCGTTCATTCTGCCTGGGGGTGAAGCTGTGCCCGCATGCTCTCCATATCACATGGCCCCGGCCCCCCTCTCTTCTCTCCTCTCTCACTCTTTCTCTCTCTACTAGGGTTGCTGTGGACGGGGCTGGTGTTGGAGGAGAGGGGGAGTTATTGGTGGTGTGGTGGAACGCCACAGCACGCAGCACAGCTTTCTTTCCTCCACATTGTTGTTTTTTTTCTCTCTTCCCTCTTCACTTCCCCTTGTGTGAGTGTGAAGCGAGTGAAGCAGAAAAAAAAAAGAGAAACAGGCGTCCATCTCTCCTGCAAGGAGACAACAACAGCCTCTTTTTTATCTCCCGTCGGAGGGCCCTGACGACAGCAGTGGCCAGGCTCGGTGGATGAAGAGGAAAGTGTGTGTGTGGGGGGGTGTCGGGGGCATACCAAGGGACACGCCACAGATATCTCCTGGAAACTGCTCGACGATGTCTCTGCGCATCAGAGAACAGCCACAGCCATTGTTAGGCTCATTGAGGGATGGAGATCTATAGGCGGCACAGCACAGTTGCGTGCTTCAGCACTTTCAGTGTGTTGCACAAGTACCTAGAGTGTGAACAATAGAACCTACTATGTATGCTACATGATGTGTTATGTTGTAAATCCTAAAAGATGACCTCAGTGATGAGACCTGATTGTAAAGTACATTTAGATGTGGACTTGGAGATTGTTTGTCAAGTTCTAAAGCACCTTTTTGCAGGAGAGCTCACTGTTGCCCTCTGTGTGGGCCTACACAGATACAAGATCCATGCCAGTCTAGACAGTAGTGTTTTGTTTGCAATGACTTTGCCAGATGGGAAATATTAAAGTAGCCTATCATATCATATGAAAATTATCATACAGTCATAAGTCATAATCAATGCAAAAAATATCATTGGCTCAAAAGACATTAGGTGAGAACAGATAGATGTATTCAGTCAAGGTTATCACTGGTTTCACAAAATGCTCAAATTACAATACATATTAGCCCTTATCTGAATAAATGTGAAGAGTGTGAAGAGTGTCAACTTTAATTTCAATGGTCACCAGACGAAAAGACTGGATGTGCAGAATCATCATCCAAAGGGGGGAAAAAAACTGCTTCAAAAGTTTACTGACTTTGCCCTATAATAAGGTTTAATAGGTTATTTTCCCCACAAGTCAGACTTCTACTATGCATCTATAAAGTTACACAACACCCTACCAGAGCACCAAACAAATGCCATGTTATTAAGTTAAGAAAAATGAGAAGGAAACTTACCTACTTCTTTATTTAAAAAAACAAAACAAAAAACAGGTAGATATGCCTGCCACTACATAGGTAGAACTGTCATGAACCTCTACTGTGTGCATGTGTCAGCCCAACAATACAGCTGGCTAATATCTTTCTTGGTTCAACTGTTGATTGTTTCTTGAGAGAGACGCCATCTTTGCTGTCACAGAATTTTCCAAAATATTTCTATTCAGGATTCTCTGAGTACCATGTCTCTCTCCTATAATGTCCCTGATAGATGGAAAAATTATTGTACAAACACAATAATCATCAAACATCTGGCAGTGCTGCACCAAGACTAGGTTAAGACTAATTTTGTTGGACTTTTTCCAATGTTTCGAAAGAGCCTTTGACGTGCTTTTTACACTAAGTATTTTGCTTAACAAAGTAGTGAAATATGTATCTCCAGGTGAGGAAATGTTTTTCAGCTATCATCTGCATGTTTTAACTCTCTTTTTTTTTTAAACTTTAATATTGTCATTTTTTTTAATAGCCATACTATCTTAATTAGCCATGTTTATCTGGTGTAAAATTGCATTTACACTAATATTTTCTTAACTTACTGCATTAATGTTATTTATTTGAGATGATTTTACGGGGATGAAGAGGCAAAGCAGTATTCAAGACAGAGTAAATCTAGTTTCCCTACATTTTCCATTACTGTAACATTTTAAAAAAGTTAATGAAAGCCACAATACACACGCCAACTATTTGAAATCAACACAATCATTAAGGCAGAAGCTGGTCTCTCCAAGGTGTTTAGGGATCTGAGGCACATCTGGTTCCAGGTGAAAAACCCTTATACACTCAGCATCATCAAAGCAATAGCTTGTAATGGTACTCATAACATTTGTTAAAATAGTGCGTTTGTGTTTGAAAAGACTGATCGCTCACTACAAAACAGCAGCAGCAGTGCCATAACATGGGTTCATATGTTTACATAGTGTCTTCTGCAGAGAATACAGTGACTGCTGAGCCCTGCATCAGTGTATTACATTACAGATCTATTCTTGAATTGTACTACAATGAAACACCACCATGGTCCCTGCTTTGTAAACATTTGCATGCATGTGTCTGTTGCTTCCTATCCTAACATTACAATAACAAACTCTGTCATCACAAACAAGCATGGTATTGTACTTCCATCTCATGTCCTGTGCTCCTATGACTCTTGCTTTAAAACCCAGTGCCAGATTTCATAAAACAGACTTTATTCTGCTGAACAAAACACAGACAAAGACTACTTCCTGTCTAAATGATGGTACTGTATGGCATCAGAGGGCAATTCTTCCTCTGAAGTTGAATTGCCCTGTGATGCCAGAGTGGTGCATTAACTTAAAAAAAAAAAAAAGTGTTGGAGTGTTGGTTTTATTCACCCGAGTTGGCTGGTTTGTTACAGGGCATGTTCTTTAAACAGATTAGCCAGGTGCCAAACATTAGCCAAGATAACTGCAATCTGCAATGGAAATCACAGGCACAAATGTGAAAATCTGCCTCAATTTTTGCAAAGATTTGAATTTCATCTCCAGGCTTGGAGAGCATTACTGGAAATTAAGCAAGAAATGTCTGAGCACAGTGATAAGAAGCATGTGGGTGTATCTGTAGTGCTGCTGAAATTAAAATTTTACACTGACCCTGGTGAAGCACGCAGGTATATTTGCTGAGGCTGGACATTTAAAAAAAGGCATATATTCTCAGTTCACCAGCTGCATCCTGCATGGCATACATGTTACAGCTTTTTAAACAAGTATAACATTTTCATAGATATTTGGTTTTAAAATGTTTGTCGCCAAAAACCACAAGACATGCATTTTTAGACTTAAAAAAATTTTTTTTTAAATTGGGTTATGATGATGAAGGTTAGCTAAACTGTAAACTCTATAAACAGATTTATGAAGAATTTTGGTCCTGGATGTTTCCTCTTTTCCTTTTGTAGCTGGCTTCTAGGTCAAGTTCAACTGACCAATCACATTTAAGCAGACTTGCATGCAAGAAAAGCTTGTGACCAAAAGAGGGATTGAATTTGCCAAGACGCAATGTCAAAACCACTGGCTAGCTTTTTTCAGTTTTTAGAATTTATCTTCATAAACAATGACAAGCGGACAGCAATCTTGGCCTGGATATCTGGTGGGTACATCAGAAGCCCCGAAAAATTGGCTGTTGCTCTCAGAGGATAAGTCAGCAGATTAGCTGAAGGATTGCCAGACTGAATAAACAGAGACAGAGTGGGTAGAGAGTTTTTAGACAGTAAACAACAAAATCAGACTTTAAACATACAGGTGTACAAGTTATGCAGTTTTATTGTTTCTTTGACTGCACCATACAACCTTGACATCAAAAATAAAGATGTCCCTCATTTTATAAGTGAAAATTGCAGTAATGTTAAATATCCCATTACAAAATCTTATTCTCCATATAGAAAAATTCAAAAACAACAACCAAAAAGTATAACCACACATCTCAAAAACATGACTTTAAAAAAGAATGAAAAGCTGGATTATTTGGCAGCAACTGTCTAACTTGCCAGGATTTGATCCACTGGGAGTGACAGATGAGTGCATTTGGCACTGTCATTGGTCCACAACAGGTCGCAGTGAGCCTCCTGCCAGGTGGCAGAGGGAGACATACATTGCATTATGACAAATAAACAACTCTACACTATTCCCAGGGAGGAGACAGCAAGATAAAGGAGGACCCTACTGTGCCTTCTTTCACACCCTTATGCCCCCCCAATACCCATTCTTTTGTTCGAGAAGACAGAAAGTAAGGAGGAAAAACACAACTAGGCATGTGTGCACATCAGCTAATGTAAACTGTCTTATAAGTAATCAAAAAAATGTAACTGCAAGTAAATATTGTGTGCACAGGCTTTGTGAATTAGGCTAAAAACTGTGTTTTAGAGAAATGGTGCACTTTTCCATGTTTATACAAAGTGAAAACAATAAGTAAATTCATGTGAAAATGTGTCATCATTTTCCTGATAAAATGTTTAAAAACTTTCAAATGCAATCAACTTCTTTGGAATTTCTTGCCTTAAAGAGTGTTTACAGTACTGCAACATCAAAAAAATAAAAGAAAACCATTACATTCAAGCATTTCCATCACTGTGCTTTCAGAGTGATAGCAATAATGTGAACACTACCACTTCTGAACCACCTTTGAAGTCCATCCCATTAAGCCTCTGAATGAGGCATCACAGTAGGTGATTTTGAATCACGGATGCATGAAGTTGGGTAGGTATCTGTTCACCAGTGTAAGGATTACCTGACAGTAGGTGTGCTCGTGTGACGCAAGTGGCTAGGTTTTGTGGGAAGAGGTGGCTTGATCCCACGGGAAGGGGTCTGCGTGGGGTTTGTAGTGCTATCAACACTAAAGGTTTTCATCAGCTGAGCCACGCGGCCACGCCCTGCGCAGCTTGGTGCACTCCCCGATGTCCTAGCCTCCTCCGAGGCAGGCTTTTGAAGCTTTTCTGATCCGCCACTATCTGGAAAAAAATAACAAGGGGATGAAATTTTCTTAAACTGTCTAAAAACCGATACTTAACATTTTGCCTTTAAATCTACAGCAACATGGTCTCCTCAGTTCCCATATGCTTAAAGAGTGGTGTAAAAAAAGAGGTGATGAAACATGGTGGTAAACATGCCACATGTTACATGTTAAAAGAATGTTTTATGTCTTTGTACTATTTTCAATTAGATATAGGGTTTAAACAATTTGCCAATCACTGAATTATGCTTTTATGTTCAGCAATTGTTGCACAAGCAATAATCAACCATTTCCCTTCCGGGAATGCTATGTTAGCTCTGTCTTCACTCTTTTTTGCCTTTTTTCTCCTTTTCATTCGCTTTCCTTTATCCCGCTATGGCTGAGCAGAGGTCATCCTCAGTGGAAGTGTTGTAGGGACACAGCTGGGTGTAGTTTGTGTGTGTGTGTGTGTGTGTGTTTCTGAGGTACTGTGTTTGGAAGAGGGTGTAATTGAGGGAGGAATGGAGGGAACAGGAGTAACGAACGAAGGGGAGGGAGGGCCACAGGGACGGCAATGGAGAGCAGACAGACGCTGCTCAGACACCAGAAGGCTTGAGGAGCCACATATTTTTAGCGTCATCCCCGGGGGACAGAGATATGTGAGAGCACCCGTGTGCATGACTACAGACACACACAAACTCTCACACACACACACACGCAAAAAATAGAGTGAAAACATACACAGGCGCACACAGTTTCTAACAGTTGAATTTCAAAAGACACGCACATTCTCACGTTACATTCGGGTCCGTGCATGCTCTCACACACAAACACAAACATGGACCCTCACAAACCCCTCCTGCACATGGATTCAGTCACGCATGCAGCCATCTCTGACTAACACCACGGCATAGCACACACAGAGGTGAGGCACAGCCAAAACCACACGGGCACTCCTGGGGCCAGGAAACCTTTAAAGCTCTTGATGTCTTGCAGGCATGAAAGGGAGAGACCTAAAGTAGCCTTTAAGGTTGTGTTATTGTTTATTGTTGTTTACTCTCCTTTCTCTCCTCTTTCTCATTCTCTCGTGCACCTCTCCCTGTGGCTCCAACACCTCCCTCTTCCTTCCTCTGCCCCCTGACCCATAGTTCCTGTGTTAATGTCCTCTCGCCGCGTTTCGTGGGCTTGCCTCTGATTGTCTCGTTGTGTTGTGTGGTCACCACGGAAACCTTGGATAGGCTCCAGCAATTGAGGCTGACACACATTCAGGCACGCACCGAACACACACAGATAGATGCGCACAAACACCGACGCAGGCACATACACACTCGTGGCCAGAGAGTTTTTTGAGCTCAGAGCCTTCCTGCAGGTCTGAGTGGAATGCTTAATAGAGACAGAGAGATAGAAAGAGGAGGAGAGGGAGGATTGGTGTATGGGCAGGGACTAAATGAAACTCTCCTCAGCAGCTGCACCCTGAGCTCTGTCCGCAGAAACAGTCATTAAAGCTACCTGCGAAAACACCTATTTAAATTAAAGAGAACCTCTGTATTAAATTACTCATTGAGATTGATTAATCTTCCACTTGAGCATTCAGATGCCACCCATCACATCCCAGGGCAGCTTGTAAATGTACACAGAGGACAAAGAAGAGGGGCGGGAAGGAGTGTCAATGAGCAGGCTAGCACAAAAATTAAAGACTAATCTATCTCTTTAAAGACCTCTAGCAGAAAAAGAGAAGGGGTAGGTGGGGGACTTGAGTGGGAAGGTGGGGGGCAGAAGTGGGGCAGAGGGCAGAATTCCCCAGCAGCACGTCTGTGGACTGAAGGGCAGGGAGGAGGGTAGGTGTGTGTGTGTGTGTGTGTGTGTGTTTATGCGTTGGGGCAAGCTCCTGCGTGGGGGCTGGGGCCCCTGTCACTTATCAGCTCTGGCTGAGCGTCGCCCTGGGCTAGAGTCGGAAAGCAGCGCTGGAATGTGTGTCCTTCCCTCTGAAGGTGAAGCGAGAGGAGAGCGGACGAAGAGACAGAGAAGAGTTTATAAACACAAAAACAGGCATGCACGTATTAACATACAGACAGCTGCCGAAGACTTTGATGTTCTTGCACCTATCCACAAATCATGGCCAACATACAGACCGTCTCAGCAAATATCTCTAGGTTTATTTCTTATACCGGCTCTACAGCCTGCCCTTATTACCAGAAATATTAGCAATTTTTAAAACTTTTATTCAACTAGGAAGCAGAAATCTTGAGATTCAGAATTTATTTTGCTGCCAAGATAGGCCTAGCATGTTTCTAGATGGCAGGAACCAGAGGAGAAAACCCACACAAGGACAGGGAGAACATGTAAACTCCACACGGAAGTTTCAACTTTCAATGATCGGGTTTTCAAGCATGAGAAGACTGATATAAACAATTGTTGTACACAGATGCTACACCTCTTTTCTTCCAAAAGGTGCATTTCCTGCCAAAAGACACTGAAGAGAAAAATGGTGAGAAAGTTGGACTTGTAATTACCAGATTATTTGCTCTAAATACATCAACACTGTGAAAAATATCATGTTTTACTCACTGTTTTACTTGCTTACTCATTATCTCTGCCAAGGTGGTTATGTGATTGGTTTGGTTTGCTTTATTGTTTTTCTGTTTGTCATCAGGATTACTCAAAAACTATTTACAAATGTGGATGAAAATTTTAGCAGAGGTGGGGCATGGCTGAAGAGTTCATGCCACATCTTCAGATATATTGAATTTTATTTATTTATTTATTTATTTTAAATTGGAGATATCTTATTGATGTTTTCAAAAAAATACCAAACTGATCTGGATTCACATATGCTTCTGGATCCAGGAACTCAATCCTTGCATAGTGAGAAAAGACTTTTTTTTTTTTTTCCTTGGCAGAGGTATACAGGCTTGGATGCTCTTATTTTTACTCATCCTCTTACCTGACTGTAATCTAAACCCATTAATCTTTGGGGTAAGAATAATTTTTAAAAACACATTTGACAGCAGCACTCTATCAATATTCAGAACCTGAGACTTTTAAATTCCATTTTGTTTTGTCCTCTTGGCTTAACCAAAGCCACAGCCAAAGCGCGTAACATTTACAACATGATTTCTCCAATGTTAGATTTAGGAGCTTTTAATACGGCTCCAGTGAGCACTTGTAAATACAAATTGATAGTGCCACTAATGTGGAGTTAGTTATTCCTTGTGAAAGTGTTGCGTGGGCCACAGTCCCTGCTCAGGACGCATGAATCCTTGTCATTACCCACATTCAAATGAAAACAGCTGAGGCATGAGCCTCATCCTTGTTGGCCTCCTCCTCCCGTTGGAACAAGCTTCCTGCCATTGTCAAGGACAGACACTGTGTCAGTATTTTTGCTCCAGAGTCAAACATTTATTCAGCACTATGTTCAACCCACCCCAACTCCCATCACACCAGCTGTTCTTTTGCCTTTCCTTTCCCTTTCTTTCCTCTACATTTCGCTCTTACTCACTGCCCTGCCATTGCCCAGTGAGCTTACATCTAGCCACTAATGTGGGTGCAGACACACACGCACAGTCAAAACATGCCCAGGGTACCACAATTGATAAGAATTTGATTTTTTTTTCCTTCCAGATTTTTAACTTTTTGTAATCAGTGAAATTGTTGCTGTTCCAACTGATTAATCACCTTAAAGCTCAAAATTCGCCAGATTGGCCTCCACGAACAGATTTCTTACCTGAAGGTATTAGAGCAGAAATTTCTTAAGACACTATTTGATTATGGTATTCTGTGTTCAGTCCACTTTAGTTCAATCTGTCAACAGGATTTCACAAAAAAATTCCACAATTTTTTGCCTTTTGTTTGTCTTTAGCTGGCATTCTTATGAGTGTGTTAACTCTCTTGTGTCTGGTTTTGACCTCCAAAATCTACAATGAACTGGAATGTTCAGAATGATCAGAAAGAGAGAAACGGGCTAACAAGAAATACTTTTAGGATAGTTTTCCCCCCATTCAAACATCACCTTTATTAAGTGCTAAAAACATGCAGGTAAAGGAACACACAGTCACTCAGCTATGAGGAAGTGTTAAGGTGTTGAGAGATTGGTTTTGTGGTGTAATTTCCTGAAGGAAATCTACTCTGACATCTGACAGGCATAATGTTACGCTGACCAATTAAACCTATCCAGTCACTGTGAAAAGGAAAAATCTGTTTTTCTTACTGTGTATTTAAACTTATTTGTTGCTTCCTGACTTAAAAAAAAATGGTCCCAGAGCAAGGCGGCATCCATGCTCATGTTGCAGCATGTGTGTAGGGAGCATATGTTGTAGGGTGAGCATTTTTCCAGCAGAGGGACCTTATGGAGATGAGATTTCTGTTTAACTGGACATTTTTCCTACAGTATCATTGATTTCCACTGGATGGTGCTAACTTCACCCTTACAATGTCCATTTTTATACTTAACTGGGTCACTGTATGGTGAATGAGCTTTCGGTCAATTCATGAAATTGGGTGCTTTGTTCCAACAGGTATTTTAGATTTTACAATCACAACTCCGGCAAGATTCAAAAAAGAAACTGGTTAATCTTTACAACATAAAACTCCCTATTTTAACATGGGCACAAAGGGAAACATATGAGAGGCACAGACCTCATAAAAGACCATAAAAGAGAAACAAAAAGACTGACACTGTATCTGGCCTGTTTTTGAAAAAAGACTCAAATGTGAAAGCCAGTTTAAAACACCATCCACTCATGTCACTCTAGTTTGACTGCAAAGACAGCAACAACACTTTATTTTTTTATATTTTTTACTGCTGCATATCAAGTTTTTAAGTAACAAATAAAATTACTAACAAATATTTAATATACGGTAGAGCTGTAATATGTGAGAAAAATTGAAGATTTAAAGTGAGTTAAATTTACCTATTCACTACAAAAAAAAAAAAAAAAAAAAAACAAAACAAAAACGCAC
>VUQI01002065.1:13901-28538 GCA_015106735.1 Paratilapia polleni | reverse complement strand
AAATTGAAGATTTAAAGTGAGTTAAATTTACCTATTCACTACAAAAAAAAAAAAAAAGTACAAACATACTGTTAGCGACCACATGTTTTGGGCATTTCAACCCACATTCATTCATTCATTTCTTAATCACTTAACCACCAGAGTGTCACAGACAGCTGGGGCCTCTCCCAACTGATATTTGGCGATAGGCTAGGGTAAATCATGGATGGTTCACCAGTCCATCACAGTGTATAAGAGGCAGACAACCACTGGTGTATATATATGGCCAATTTTAAAACCACCAATTAACTTAACCCTGAGCTACTGGAGGACCCTGGTGCACCCGGAGAAAATCCACACAGAGACAAGATACAAATTCCAGACAGAAAGGTACCAGCCAGCTCCAGTCGAGCTGCACGTTTGAACGCAGAACCTTCATGTTGTAAGTGCGACAGTGCGTACCCATTTCAGTCCAAATTAAAACAAAATTAATGTAATAGAGTTCTGAACCAGCAATGCCTGTCCTCTAGTTTCAGCCTTGATCTGGTTAAATGATCAAACATCTCAGCTGATCTGGAGACAGGGCTGTTATTATCATATTTTAGAGAGGACACATCCCGCCAGTATGTCATATGGTATCACCTCACAACAAACAAAAACAATAAAAGAAAAGCCCTAATTAAAAAAACAAAACAAAACAAAACAAAACAAAACAAAAAAGAAAAAAACAACACCATTAAAACTAATAAAGCAGTTCACCTAGATCGACAGAAGGACAGACATACAGACAGAGGTCTTCCTTTACAAACCATTTGTTTTACTTTCTGTGACTGGTATCCTATTTTCCCTTTATTATTAAATTGCCACCTTGGTAATGATGTCATATTTTTTACACTGTTATTCATGTTGATATTGCCTGCATGAAACAACACAGAACAGAACACGCGGGATGAAGTATGTCATGTGCTTCGAGTAGTCATTGTATGAAATTAATATTTTAGTTTTACTGTTTGTGGATAATTATCCACAACCTATCCTTATGAATACTCTGTCACATCTTTCCTTGACCTCATAACATTTTCTATCAAGATTGAGAATTTTTTTTGTTTGTTTGATTGATTTTGTATTTGCTCACAACCCCAGAGAGTAGATCAGAAGAAAAGACTGGAGAGGAGAATAAAGCATCTACAGAGGAAGGGCTGGAGAGGGGATGGAATGAGAGGCAAAAAAATGAGAGGAGAGAAGAGCAGAGCAAACACCCCTGCTGGTCACCAATTTCCATCAGGAAATGGGTTTTCAAATTTAGATTTTTTTATTAATTTTTTTTTTTTTTTGGTGGTGGGATTGGATCCCCCAAACCCAGCAGATTTGGTCCCACCAAATGCTGACTGCATGGCTACGGCTGTTGACAAATTAACTGTTGACATTAACTGATCACAACAGAGAAGTTACCAAACGAGCAGGTGTGCAGAAGCCATGTGGTACAAGGGGACAAATCCCAGACGCATAACCCCCCCCCCCCCGGCAGGCCTCCTTTACTCTGCCAGTCCATAAAGATTCCAGGGGGCTGAGGCACTATTTGGCGAGCACATTGGGTTTCAGGAAATAAATCCTTCTTCCTTCCTGCAGCACAGAGAAATCTATCTTGTATGAACTTTGTTCAGACTGGTTCTGCTCAGCTCTCCATAGCCATTATTACTCTTAGAGAAAAAGCCATGAAAAAGGATTCTCGTGTTGGCTCAGAGCGTGGTGGTGATTGTCACGTGAGGTAGTAACCATAGTGTGAACTCAATTTTAAATCCACATGTTTAAACCCAGTGTCCAGCCTTTCTATAATATATGAAATTTAGCCAGAAAAAACATAACAGAATTTAAAAAGTAAGAATCATGGACTTCCCATGAATGTATTTTAGCTTTGTTTATCCACTGTGACACTGGTCATAATTAATATGGTTGTTTTTCTCACTGTCAAATATATAAATATATATATATATATATAGGAAAAAAGAGGGGGGAAAAAAATCACGTTCACTTAAAGCTGATACTTGAGAGGGTAGCAGGGATCTAAAATCTATCCCACCTAATATTGTGTGAGAGGGATGGCACACCACAGACAGTTTGCCAGTAAATCACAGGGGTTAAAACAATAAAATGTCATCAATTCATTCTAACATTAGACCTAACACGTACCTTTATCTTTGAGTTAAGTTCACTCACCTTTACCACCCAGTGATGCCTGAGGTTCCTTTGAGTGCAGGCTCCCTTTGGTTGGTGACGTTGTGCCAGAGTCTATTTTGACAGTGCTGCTGGGGGAAGAGGATGGCACGGTGGTAGCCAGCCTCAGATTTGTGGGGCCAGGTCTCGTGTTGACATAGCCTGGTGCCGCATTTGCAGAAGCTGGTCTCATGTTGACAGGGCTAGCTCTCATGGGAGGCCTGGAGCAGATGGAGGGCTGGGGAACTGACTTCTCCTCAGTTGCATTGGCTGACTTCAACTCGAACTGCAGAGTGAAGAGTGACAAAAGAGGACCGAAGAGTGCGATCGGTGCTGACAGCTAATTCACATACAGTGGAATTACTGTCATGTTTGATTAAATCACTGGATAAATGATTCACTAAATTAGAATTCTCCAGTGACAACATGGTGCCATAATGAAACACACAGAACTATGACCACTGATTAAGAGTTTAAGGATGTTTGGAGAGAAAATTATAAGGTGACTTGAAAAATCAAGCAGCCTTGCTAATCTTCCCTCCTGATCTTACGCCTTCTTAATCAACAATCTCACTCTCTCCTCCTCCCTCAGGATGACTCCTTCCCTCTCTAAATCAACTGGAGAAAAGCTGCAGCAGCGTTAGCAACAGCCACTGCAACATCACCAAACCAGCCCTTTCCTGTTTCCAGGAACAAATCATCCAATCTATAAACAAGGCATTCAACCAAATAAAGAATCTTATGAAGAGAGGCTTATGCTGTGAATCCTTGGCTGTCAAACTTGCCAAACCTCCTAAGGTGTGAATGTTTATTGCCACATGGACATGGGTGGGCCAAAGATGTGTTGGGGCCTGTAATGTGGAGAGGCTGGTACAGATATAAGAAGTGAGGGAGAGACATTTCTGTCTGTGGCAAAGAGGAGGGAAAAACAGAGAACAGAGGAGAGCTCACGCGCCCAAACCTCAGGAGACTATCCCACAATCCCATCCATCTGCGACTGACGCATTCTCTATCTCTGGCGTTTTAATTCCCTGATCAAGTTCATCAACCATCTGTTCTCGGGCAGTCCAGAAATCCTGCCTTGCCTCTGTGATTCAGCTGTTCTCGCAGAGCGTGTCACCTGCACACACACACACACACATGCATACACACACACACACACACACACACACACACACACACGCATACACACACGGACACACACAAACACACACTTGTATGCACAAAAACACAGAAAGAGAAAAGAAAGCGAGGGGATATAGCAAGCCTACTCCCCAGACGACACAAGGCTGGAGCGGCGATGGAGCTAGTGGGAGGACAGGACAGTTCAGCTGTTCCCCAGAGAGAGCTGTGAGGGGTGCGGCAGCTTAGACAAGCAGGAGCACAGAGAAGGAGAATGCCGGGAGAAAGATGATCTGCAGCAGAGAGGTTGGGAGTGAGGGGACAGCTGGCCCTAACCATCATTTCCTGTGACTCACAGAGGACAGGACTGCCATGAAAAGTCATATAGCCACTCTAAAGCTGTAGTTTAAAGAGCTAAAGATTTGATTGCTATATTGTCAGCACATTGCTGAAATCTGTGAGGCTGTATTTTAAAGTGTTTTTCTGTGCAGATACATGAAGACCTCTTTGTTTCATCTAGAATGTAAGGACAGCAAAATATTAGCTGAAATTAGATCAGAACACCTACAATTACTTTAATTCATAAATACCTTTTCAGTTGCTGTAGGTGGTGAATGCTCAGTCACTGACACCTGTGGGTTTAACAAAGACATTACAGGAGTGATCTGGGCCATGATGCAACCTGAGAGCACAAGGCTCAGTTTGTGCAGGCAGTTACGCCAACTCACCGGCAGAGGGAGTAAAGTGCTCGTCTCCTCACACTGCCCCTGCTAGGAGAGATAGTGGTATGTTAGTTAATATTAGAGGTGACACATCATCCTCCTTAAGTTTGAGTTCAGTACTTGGAATAAGCAAGGGAAAAAAAAGTTTACACTCAAAAGAGTTTAAGAAATAGTGATAACATAAAATACTTAATCCTATAAAAAATATTGCAAATTCTGAGTATTTTTAAAAAAATATCTGTGCAGTGGTTTTGTGTCTGCTGGAAAACCAGCAATGGGCTTGTATTTCCACTGAATGAGCAGCAAACAGCTTTAGCTCAGAGAAGCATCATGGTCAGGCCAGATGAGACCATCTACGCTGGCTCGCTGTGGCTCAGTGTGTGCACGGTTGCCATGACAACACAGCAAATCTCTTTTTGAGATAGCGTGGAAAAAAGGAGGCACCCACCAGCACCCCCAAGACACACACACACACACAAAATCCAACACACTGCTGGGCACACAAACACACACACCTAAAATATCAACAGGCCAGAAATCATCAGCCCATTATTTTGACACAAAAATAAGGCGGAGATTGATTTTCACCAGCTATGCTCAAAAAACCTAATTGAAAGTTTTCACAAACTGTTCTGCGGGTATGAGAAGTGAAAGTGATTCGATCCCGGTGTTGAGTTTGAGATGGAAATAATGAATTGAGTGGATAAGAGACAAAGGACATTATGGAACTTTACTTTATGTCGATCTGACAGACCAGATCGACAACATCGTTTTTATTATATGATATTAAATCAACCTTAATATCTTTATTAGGTATATATTTGTTTAATCAAGAGGAGACAGCAATGTTTCACATGAAAAAATTAAGACTATGAATTTTTTTTTTTTTTATTTAAACATCCCCTGAATCATCGTTGCTTTCCAGCCTTAGAATCACAAAATGATTTGATTTCTTAGGATCACAGACAGACAGCTACACACCTTCAGATTCAACGAAATGCCTGGTTGCGTTTTAGGAGGGAGGTTCTCTCTCTCAGTCCTGACAGGTTTGCTCTTCAATATGGTTTGACGGCTGAAAAACATAATCAGACCGTATCATCTTTCTTTGTACATATAGTATACGTATAAGTTAATAAGTGTACAACAAACCCTGCCCAAATCCCCTTGAATAACAGCAACACAAAAAAAACAAAACAAAAAAAAAAACAAAAAACAAAAACAGATTCTTCCATGTTACGTATTATTCTCTGCCTTTAATCAAAAATAAATAAATAAATAAAGTAATTAAAAAAAAAAAAAAATCACTGTCTGTCTTCTATTACAAGATTGTATTACCACGTGTTGTTCTGCAGACTCGGCGTCTTCTTTTCTCCAAATCCTGAGCAGATGAATTTGGAGCTCAGCTCATCCACCTCCCCAATCACAATAACCGCCACGTCTCCATCCCGGCCGAGCTGCCAGCTGACACTCTTATCGCTGGCTGTTAAAAACACAAACACATTTAAACATTACAAGTCAACAAGCTGCTTAGACACTAAGCCAAAGTTTGAAAGTGCTTGTGAATTTCCAAAGTGATCCTTTGCTCAAAGAAACATTGAAAAAAGCATGTGTGAACCTGGGATATGCCTACATATCAATATCAATCATATGAGTCGATATCAAAATCACACATAAGAATAAATTATAAGAATATTAAGAAATGTAACGTGTCCAATTAAGGAATTTGAAAAGGACTGATCCTTTTCTGGATTTTGAAAACCCAGCCATGATTTCTTAAACAATTATTCTGAAATGCTTTATTGATCAACACTGATAACTAGTTATCCAGATAACCATAAACTGACCCTCACATAACAAATTGTAGCTCTGGTTAAACATATTTTTAATCACAGTCCTGGTGATTTTCCTTTGGTCTATGAACAAAATCTTATTGATTTTTTTTTTTTTAATATATGTAGGAAAATCCCTGCTATCTAATAAATTCAATCTGCTGTTTTGCTTTATAGATGGGGTATCATCTTCTAATCCAATCCCAATGCCCGAAAATGAAGTCTAAATAAAGGTGAAATTATGTAATATGATATCTCAGCTCACTTGAAACAGCAGTAGTGAAAGTTACTCATGATTATCATGTGGTTTCAGACTTATCTCTGTGCTTGTCCTGTGAGATCTTAGTGCAGCTTTTGATGCCACTGATCACAACATTTTACTACAGAGACCAGAATACACTCTTCGGATTACAGGAAATGTGCCAAGCTGCCTTGACTGTACTTATGACTGATTGCAATTTGTATATGTAAACAACGAGTCTTCATCAAACCAAAAAAAAAAAAAAAAAGTTATTAAGTTGGACAAAGTTCAGCTTTAGGACCAATGCTTTTCATGCCATACACGAACACTTTATACAAGAAAGTCATATTACATAAATAGGTTGCACAAACTACAAGCAGACCTTTATGCTTCAAAGACATCAGGCTGTTGTAAAAGCTTCCTCAGCCTTCTTAAAGACCTCATAGTTCAGAGATCCTGGTTCTCCTGGAGATCTCTTCCTGTTAAAAAAAAAAGAGAGTTCTTCCTCTCCATAGTCATCAAGTGCTTGATCATTGGGTATAGTCTGATTGTTGGGGATCAGGGGATATTTAACTTAAAGTAAAATACTTTTTTTGTGAACTAGTGCTATATAAATAAAATTGAACTAAAAAGCACCAAGCCATTCAGTGTGGATGTTTTGTCATCCTGGAGAAAACAGTGCTATCAGAATACAAATGCTTCCTCATAGGATAAATGTGATCACTCAGAACAACTTTGTATTGATTTGCAGTCACCCATCCATCTAAACTTTGCGACCATGATAAGTGCCACAAGATAACACAGACACGGGATCTAATCACTGTAAGGTGGGTTTTTCCTTTAATTTGTCATCTGTCTGTATGTCACTTCCTTGTAACTATGTTTGGAGCACTGAGAAGTTACTTTCACAGTGAACTGGTTTTGCCAGCCAACCCTGTGGATCACATTCCAGCAGGGCATACCAGCATGACACAGCAGTCAGAACATACCTTGGTAAACAAATTACCAAACCAAAACTGACAGCAAAAAACCACAAATCCATTGTCAAGTGCACATGACATGAATCCTGTCATCTGAGTACAAGGACACTGTATTTTATGTGTTGACAAAACGTACAGTATGGCCTAGGTCTTTCCACCATAGTAAACAACCTTCTTGTCAAAGTGAACAGAATATGTCTCTAAAATAACCTATAGAATCTATAGCTGAAGAACAAGATGAGAGATACGAATCTGAGTTTACTCAAAGATACCGATTTTCTGCTTCAAGTAAATGTCACCAGTCTAAGTACAACATAAACAAAGGCACAGAAACACACCAGCATACAGTCAAAGTTAGCACATAAACACGCATTGCCATGAAGGCAGCTTAATCCCAGTAAATACCTACAAATACAAAACTGTACTTAGAAATATACAGGAAATGTTTTTAGTTTCAGTCTTTGACAGTCTGGTGAAACTTGTCAGCAGAAACAGCCTGATGAGGTAACTTCTGCATGTGGTATTTTTTTTGAGAGTGGGATGACTGTGTGACCATGAGTCAAGTGTCTGTCCTGTTGTATTGTGTTGATGTACTGTTCTGAACCTCTTAAATCTTACAATCTGACGAATGCCTTCCATGTCAAAATAAAAAAAATAAATAAATTAAAAAAAAAATACCAAAAGTGACACCCAAACTAATAACACCTAAACTAAATCAAAACACTTTTAAACAATAAAAACTAAACTAAAAACAAGCACACCCACAGTGGAAACTAACACTAACCTGAACTGACACCCACAACTTAAAACCAAAAAATAAAAACACAATAATATAAGAACAGCTGAGTGGGACGCGGGCTTCACTCTGTGGATATAACACAGACTTGTGGCCTCTCCCACAAGGCCATCCAGATAAAATCAAAGTCTCCCTTTGTTTTTCAAACACATACATTTCCTGCCTCTTCCTGTTTCACCCTCTGCTAATTGTTTGAAGGATTGAGTCTTGACTCATATCCTATTTTTACACAAAAACATCAACTATCCACCATTTCCTCTACACATAAATTGGGCCCTGTGTGGAGAAGAGTTGCAACCATGTGCTCTCAACCTGCAGCCTCCTAGAGACAGCTGCATTGGTCATTAAGAGATAGAAAGAGCACTGTTCTCTCACTCTGCACCACAGATGATAATAAGTGCTTTGATTAGCCAAGACAAGACAGATCACATTACTGTGTCAATCACCAGCTGCAGTGTACTGCTAATTGGCTTTAAGTCATGTTGTGATATTATTAGGGTTTAAGCAACTGCTGTATTCATCCAAATTTTTGCAGTGTACTTTGCCCCTTGTTCAGAATAAGGGGACAGAGCAATTTGTTATGTTAGTGTCATTACACAACACCCTTCTTCTACAAGATCTCCCTACAAAGACATACAAGAGAAAATGCAGACACGCAAGATTTTGTAGTATACGTCAAACCAGTTTCACGACAGGCTTGTGGCTTCCTGAGTTTCTGGTTGTTCTGTTTTTTCCATGCATACTGTTAACTCCAACTGCTCTAGCTGAGCAAAATAATTTCCCAAATACAGGAAAATTAAAGGATTTCTTATCTTTTCTTATGTCAGTACCTGATAAACAAATTTACTATTCACTTAACTTGTGCATTTCCCCATTGGGGAATTTTTTCTCGTCATCTCCGCCTGTCCTGTGCATGTTTTCATCTGCCATCTATTTCCCATCAAACACACATTCCAGACATGAGTGAAGTCTGGCACCTTGTTCCCAGGCTCACATTGCAATGTCTAAACTGGAAATCAAATGATCCAGTTTAGAGTCGAAAAGCACAGTGTCTGCATTTGTGTGAATGACACTCAAAAGTTAAGCAAATTACACATGGTCAAATTATTTTCACCTCCTGGAGAGCAGAGCATTTAATAAGAAGCTCTTCAAATAATGGTAAAGATCTGCAATTGTTTAGGACTTGAAATATAAATCAAACTTATTTTAATGCTCAGTTTATGTTTCGGCAAACAGCTGTTGAGATAATTGGGAACATGAGGTACAGCAGCAAAATCATATCCAGGAGCTTAGGATATCTGTCACAACCAATGTACACATGCTTCAGTAGTTCCCTTCTCAAGCTTTGTAACTCTATCAGGTAATTCTCAGCACACTATGCAAACATCTTGACTCCAACGATTCAGAATACACTCCTTCAGAAGAGAACAGATGGTTTCTGTCAGAACCTTTGTAGAAAGCGTGATGGTGAGTGTGCTTGAAAAACCTGAAGCTGCACCCTGTCATCTGAGATAAACAGGAAGAAGAAAAGTTAACAAAGGTGAGGTGGTGGTGGTCGGTCAGCGCAGTTACCTTTTCTTGGCTTTGTACACTTGGACTCTGCGTCCCCCCCTTCTCTCTCCAGTTTCTCCTCCCGCTCTTTCCAGCGCCGCACCTGCTCTTGGCGCATTTTCAGGAACAGAGTCTTTTTCTGCTCATCATTAAGAGCTTCCAGCACATCAGGGTCAATGTACATGTCCTTTAAAATCTGCTGCAGCATGCTGGAAGCTGAATGGTGGGTTAACCTGGTACCACTTGGCAAGCAGTCGGAGGTAGTAAGTGCTGTCTTTTGGCCCGCAGCTTCTTGAAGTGGACAGTTTAGAAGGATTGTTTATAGTCTCATGTCAGCAGAAGACTTTTGTAGCTTCTTTGTCCTAAAATTTCTCTTGAAGTCATGAATCAAGGTGCTTGCTCATTCTCACACATGCTTTTGTACATACTGTACAATCTCATACATACTTGCTCTCTCTCTCACACCCATGCGCTCGCACACACGCACACGCACACAAAAGCACGCAAAATCCTGTTTCCTTTCTGTATTGGGCTCACAGTTTCCCCACCCTACCAAGATGTCAGATTTCTCTGGAGGTCATCTTTGGGACAATCTGTGAGAAAAACATACAGAAAAGAATAGTATCTTGCACCGCTTTCAAAGCTGCAATGTCACAGTTATTTCTTGATCCTACCTTTTCTTAGAAACTTTTTTTTTTCTTATTCCTTTGAAAATTCTGTTTAAATCGGGTTATCTCGTCCCTTCCTTCATGAATACGGAAGCGCCTGAAGCCCATTTCTACACTTTATATTAAGTCTGCTACCCAGAATGGGAGGAGATTCCAAAGGAATGGGACTGCTTCTGACATCAGTGGCCCACCCTGCTCCTTCCCCTCCCCGCCACACATCCCTTCTCAAAGCCATGTTCCTTTCTCTACAAAACTCTCACAAGATAGCGGCCCCATTTTAACATGGTCAGTATCTGCTTGCAAGGGGGGGGGAAAGAAAAAAAAAAAATCAGGGTCATAGCATTGGACAGCATGAGCCAGTTTCTCTAACAAGAGGATTGAAATGGACTCCTCCAGTCACAGTGGGTAGTTAAACAATGGCTACCACATAAGCAGCACTTGGAGGGAAAGAAAGCTTGTCTCAGACTGAGAACTATCACACTGGTGGAATACAGATTGGTGTCTGCTAAACACACCATAGGGTGCAGAGAAGGAAACCAAAGAAAACGGGGAGGGGGTGAAGTGAGTGGAGAAAATGAGTGATACAAAACAAAAGGGAGTTGTAAGAGAAGGTTAGAATTTGCTGAAGTACTCACAGTGGGACGTAGACAGCCGCTCCACAGCAGAGTATGCTAACTGAGCTGAGGGAGTCGGAGCGCCTGTGGGTCCTCCTCGTCTTTGTGTGTATGACTGAGCTGATGACATCACAGCATTCCATAATCTCTTTACCTCCCTCTCTCTCTGACACCCTCTCGCGCTCACACACACACACACACACCCACACACCCATTGGGCTACATTTTAGACCCATTAGGCTACATTCAACTTCCTCAGTGCAACTCGGGAAGTCAAACTCACACTTTAAATAAGTTGTAAAAAGGGGGGAGTTATAAACCCAAATTTTCAAGCTCTTGTCCCGCAGAATACTGGGACAAAAAGAGGACACCACTAACTTAAGACAAGATACTGTTATTTTTATTCATCTTCAAAACATTTTAATTTACACTTACAGTCCTGCACTTCATTATTTCTTTAATATCAACATTTAAAAAAACAAAAAAAGCATCTCTTTTCTTGTCTTTTTTTCCTTTAAACGATGGCTATGAACGACTTTCAATTCTAACATTAACCAAAAGTTTGAAATAAAAAAAGCGTTTCACATATGTGCTAGAAGCTGCGCTAAACAACCGATGTGCCCTCTAGCATTTATCCAAATAGCTGTTTACTTTACCATGTCTGTTGATAGTTTACACAGTTTAGCCAAAGGAAATGTTCTCAGTTAGGTCTCCTCTCTCTGCTCGATTTCTGAGCCAATAATTTTTAGGTAAAGAGCGGCCTCTACTGGTTAGAGCAATGACTGTAGAAAACAGCCCGCCATGGATTACGTCACCACCAAAGCCAGTACTTAACTGTCTCAGACTACAGCACTAAATTAAAGCTAAATAAAAATGGATGCTTATGCATATTGAAAACGCTGCCACCGCATCGCTCTATAAAGCTCGACCGCAATACACCGTAATCATACATGCACGCACGCAAAAGGTAAAGTGGCAGGATGCTGCACATTCGTAGCAAGCCACCTGTAATGTTCAGTGTTGTCAGAGTGCTCAGATGACTATGTTTCAAGAACAATAAAATCTGATCAAGTAGTTCTCTCATAGTTTACTGGGTGGCAGCTTGGACCAAACAAAACATTATCGTAACACATTACAATATATTTTAAGTTGTTGTTTTTGTGGGCTTTTAAAAAAAAAAAAAAAAAGTTCTGTTTTGATTAAATACAGTTTATCCTTGTTTGAATGCTTTACTCTGGCTTCCTAAGCTGTGATGACAGAAACCAATTCCGTGTAGGTTCTTGGATGAAGAGCAAAGTCAGAGTGTGTGCGATGGCATCTGGGCTGGAGTCCATCTCAGTATAGCACATCCACTTCAGCTTTTTCACCCTTCATCCTGTCCAACAGGCTGGGACTATCAACTTGACAACAAAGCACATACATACATATGTCCAGGAAAAATACCTTTGAGCACATCCAGAGCTTGTACTTTGACTTCTCTGCTGGAAAGCGAATGTTTATGGTGCTAGGAGAGACAAACTTGGCTCAGTCTTATACTGTATTTACTCATATGGTTTCTTGTCATGGGTGGTTGATGAGACAGTAAAGGACTGAATAAAGCAATAAAAATTGACTCAGTGTTGATGGCCCAGGAAAAATCTGCCTCTGTGCTCTATGATTTAGGAAACAGATGCAGCCCAGAGGCTGCTGATCTGGTGAATGATATCACTGGGCCAATTTTCAACATTTACGTAATAGTAATTAACATTTTCCATGTGATTCCATTTTATTAACAGACATTAAACCAAGAATTCAACTTGTTACAGGGAATCAATCTTACTTATAAAAGGCTAGAAACTCAAGAGTTGTAAGTAGCCTAAAAACAACTGGAAGCAACTTTTTTTTTTTTTTAAAATAATAAAAAAAAAAAAAAAAAAAAAAAAAAAGTTCGGACAGGATACTTTTTATGGTCTGGGATGCAAGACTAAACATTTTGTAAAATGTGTCATTACAGCTATTGACATTTTTTGACAGAGAATTAAACCTAATGAGACAAAAAGGCCACTGTGACCTTGGTGTACCACCCTTCAACTTAGAAACACATCCTATAAACTTTGATCTGGCTGTGCATCTGTTACCTGTATCTGAAGCGTGATCCCATGCGTATGAATCCAGAGTGTGCAGAGTTCTTCTGTACAGGCCCTCTCAGCCTAAAGAAAGCATGGTGCTCCACAGCACACTTCCAGAGATGCTTACAGGCCTTGGGGTGGTCCATCCTGAAGACGAAGGTGTGCTCCTGCTCTTTACCCTGAGGAGGATTGGTACAGGGTTGGAGTTGGGTAAACCAGGCTAAGGTCTCAATATAGTAACATTAGAGCATCTTATGTGAACAGTTAGAACCCAAATAGAACCCCAAACCATGACACAGTGATCTGGCAGGTAAAAAGCTTTCCTGCGTACAAGCAAGTTGTGTTTACTCACAGTGTTACTCAACAAGCACTGCATGTAAACACAGAGGTGGCTCTTGAGTGCATTTTCATTATGAAGCAGTTGAAAAGCTGATGTTTTAAGTATATTTTTTTAATCAATTTTTACTAGATTGCAGTCTTCTACCCTGCCCTTGTTGGCACACTGCAACATATCTTCACATATTACTGCCACCTGGTGTGGATAGTGGAATAGTGAAATATTACTGGAAAACTGCATAATAAAGCTCATTTGCTAGCACTTATTCACAGCAGGTGACTGATATTTGAGGAATGAATGGCTGTACCACCGGTGCAGGTGCTACCTCATTAATCTGATTTCTCCAAGAGGCCTAGATGAAAGTCCATCTGGCACTGGAGCCAGTCCAATTGTCAGTCAAACTTTGTTTCTGAGATTTCATTTGTTTTCAGGTGTACTTCTGGTATTCCACACATGCACCAATATGCATGAATCTCACCTACAAGCTGCTTCCCACCCCAAGGGGGGGGACCTTTGCACAACAGGTTTTCCAAGACAAAAGTTGTTTAGCCTAGCGGGTAGGTGAGACACTGGTGAGCTAACATAGGCTAGCCACCTGTTCAAAGAAATTCAAATGAATGAATGAGATTTGGAGTGACTGATCAGAGGAAGTGACTATTTCACTTCCTCCAACCACTGTTGCAGTCAGGGTTTACTCTCAAAATATGCGCAACAATTGCCAATGCCGTGACTCTGATAAGTTTCACAGCCAGCTTCCTCTCCTGAGTTTTAACCCCTGAAGCTCCTGGTGTGTGTGTGTGTGTGTGTGTGTGCGTGTGTGTGTGTGTGTAGGGTGCAGAGGTATTGGGGGGGCAGGAGCGGGTGCATACCAGAAATACCAGAGGGGGCAGGCTCCTTTATTAACCTCACTCAAAGACCCGAGGGATGGACATAAACAGACTCTCCTCGCTCATGCACACAAGTCTCTAAGTATTACAATATGGATTTGGCACAACTTCAAACAAAGGTTTTTTTTGGAGCCAGACTCCATTTATATTAAGAAACAAAAAAAGGTCACTATGTTTGTTGGAATTTTATTAAAGGATTTAAGAAATAACTTGCACTGTAAGATCAAAATCTTTTCCCAAAACGTTGAAATTTATCTTAGTGCAAATTTCTTTGATGTTTCTTTATGGGAGAGGACACAATAGATGTGGTCAGTGCATTTTATAAGATCAAACAATTTCTAGTTAGAGTTACATAGTAAACTTTAGTTTTTTTTAAGTATCCAATATTTTGCAATTTACTTAAACCTGAGAAGTTGACAAAAACAAAAGCTGACAGCAAAACAGTTTCTTTTCTTGTTTGTCCTTCAACACGATTCCAACAGGGGCAAAGTGTGGCAACCAGAACCAGAGTTAATAAAGTTTTTTTTTTTTTTTTTAAATTAGCTTTTTTTTTTTTTTCTTTTTTGATTTTTTATTTTTTTTTGGTTTT
>VUQI01002065.1:0-13881 GCA_015106735.1 Paratilapia polleni | reverse complement strand
AAATTTAATAAAGTTTTTTTTTTTTTTTTTAAATTAGCTTTTATTTTTATTTCGTTTTGAATTTTTAGTTTCACTTGAGTTTAGTTTCAGCAAGTTTCCAGAGTGAGGTTGCTTTTTTAGTTTAGTTTTTTTATTTGAGATTTATTTGATTGTTCATCATAATATAAGCGTTGATTCGTCAGGGGCAAAAATTAAGAGGTTCAGAGCAGCAAACAATAACGGAGGCATCCCAGACTAAAACACATATAACAACACCTCCTCTAAAACTAAAGAAACTTTATCTATATTTTGAATTTACTTTATTTAGTTTTGTAAGCACAGAATTTTAGAAAAGAACAAGTTAGTTCTTGTTCTTTTCTAAAAAAGTTTCAGTTTTTATTTCAGTTACCCATTTGTTTATGTCCAGTTTTAGTTTAGCTGGCAGGAACATTCAAAAGGAACTGTACGTCAGGATCACTGAGATATACTGTTATCAGGAGTGATTACTACTGCAGACTGAATGCTCTGTGTTCTCCACATTCTGTTGTCTGTCAGTTATTTGAATGTGTGTGATCATGTTCACCTGTTCATCATCCTCCACTACCACAAGCGTCAGTTTGCTCTTCCTGAAATCCAGACGAGTGATCTTGGGCCTACAACATTCACACAAATACACAAACGTCAAACTAAAAAGTACTTCTATAAAGCTTCAAAAACATATATTTCAGTAAATTAGGTCATAATGAAACATACCAGAAGAAAAGCCCAATCTTAGTTTGTCCTTCAAACACCAGAACTCCAGTGGGGGTCAGACCCAGGCTGTACTCATTACCATCTCTTGCCTGCAGGGCAAAAATGATGAAAAGACAGGAAGAGAGAAGAAAGACACATCAAGAGAGACCACATTATGATCTTATCATATGTTAATGTTCCTATGCACATTCCTTTCTCTTCCTGTCTTTCATCAAGGACACTTCCTGTTTGAAATCCTATCTATGCTTGATGTGTGCGAAAACAAGCAGTACAGTACATGCCAGTGAGAAAGAGTATGTCAGTTACCTTGACCATATGCATGTCCACACCATACATTTCGAGCCACTTGGCTTTATTCAAGTAGTTGATCTCAGCTTGGGCTGGTGTCTGACCTCTAAAAAAGGTGAGAAAGACAAACAGCTAGAAATCCATCAAAAAGCTTGGTGTAACACCAACAATGCAAATCACACAAAAACAATACCCCCCTCCTTTCACTCCCACTAATCCATGTCTTTAACTTTTATCTACTCTCTCCTGTAGTTATGTTTTGCATTGTTTTTGTCATAGTCTCTCTATTCTGTCCCTTTTCCTCTTCTCTTTCCCCTCATCCCCTAAAAATCACTTGTGGCAGATGGTTTTTAACAGATCTGTTCTTGTTAAAAGGGAGTTTTCCCTCCCCGCCATTGCCAAGTGCTTCCTCTTAGGGGGTCATCTGATCATTGGGAATCTCTCTAATTTTGTAGGGTCCTTACCTTGCAGTTTAAAATGCCTTTTTGACAACTATTGTTGTGAACTAAATAAATAAAATTTAACTGAATAAAATGGAGCAAATGCAGTTTGCCATCTCTGGCAGCGTGGCCATTAAATAACTTTATACCTTCTTATTAACTGCTGATAAATACATTACTTTAATAACAGTGAAATGCTTACCTGCACTCTTTCCATGCGTTATATATTGCCAGCTCCATCTGTTCTGTCTGGTCAGGGATGAAGCGAAATTCTGACACCAGGTCCAAAGTATGTTCTAATGGGTCACAATCACCCAACTCAGCTGCAAACACACAGACACACATACTTATAGTTTACAATGACTTGGACAGTGGCAAAGATTTTTTTGGTTTGTTTATTCAGCGTACACGTGTTTGGTAAAAATGCTGACTTCAACCCATGGTGGAGTATCCCAGGAAGCACACCTGGGTCATTTCCATGAAACACTCTGAGTGCCTCCCACCTGCCACGCTCAAAATAAGCTGATTTTTAAACCAGACACATTTTTACCTTCATACTTTTCAGAGTTACAGGCCCTCAAAGCACATAGCGGTTGGCATAATTTGGTGCTTTTTTAGGGTGCCTCATTTTTTTCCCCAACATTTTTGAGCCCTCATAACGTCATAAGTATTGACCCACCAATATATAGTTCGAGGGCCTGTAACTCAGAAAATACTCGTGGTATGAGGGTAAAATTTTGCATGCCTTCATTAAATATGTAATATACAATATAGGTATTGTACAAAAAAAGCTGACTCTGAGGGGTTCAGGTGGAACTTTTCTCAGATTTGACTGATTTTATGTCAAATCACCCACCTGATAATGCTCTACAGATAACACGAATCCAAGCTGAGAAAATAGCAAATAAACCATCCCTCACAGCACACAGAAAATTGTTTAGTATCAGTTCAGGCACTGATTATCTGATATAAATAAACACATCTTTACAAGATGAGAACGAGAAAAGTGCGTTGACAAAAAAGTAAACAGAGAAACAGGAAAGAGACTGAAAAGTCTTGGTTCTGATTACATTTTGCAGTGTTTGGATATACAGGAGAAGCTGGGGTTTGCTGGAAGATCTTCAATGTTTAGCTAGTCCAGCTGTGAGCTAAGCCTCGGGATAAAGAGGGGAAAAAGCATAACTATCCTATCCCTATCCCAGTAAATGTCAGTGGACCAACAATGCAATTCTGGAAAAAAAAGTTGAAGATAAAGGGAGAAAGCTCAGCTGAGGCACAGAGAGAAAACAGAAAGGGCGCTGGATTAAGGGGCCTCAGAAGAGGATAGAGCACTAATGAGCTGGCATTTACCCCACAATGACTATGTGTAAGTGTGTGCGCACAAGGTTGGTGCACGCAAGCCCATTCCATAAATGTCTCTAGTGAATATCTCTGTTCCTCTGCAGCACCTCTGAAATTGCTCAAAATGCTCGTGCAGGTAAATAGTGGATTTATGACCATTATAAAACAGCTACTGCAGGTGCGCAAAGGCATGGTTATGTGAAGGTATGAGCTCATTCCTGCTAAAAGATAAAGCCAAATCAATTTCTACTCCACTAGCACCTAAGGCTGTGCTCATCTAAACTTCCTTACTGACAGTTCAATAAGCAAATATTGACAGTAAAGAGGAAATACTATTCATGCTGTTACACAGACATTTGCCTCTAAAATACTAATACTAGAAAAACAGACAGCTAAAAAACAACTTTGTCTTCTAGCAAAAGAGGGAAAATGACATCTCTGCCACTTCATTCTCTCTATAATGATTCAGAGTTGTACTGAGACGTTTCTGTGCCTCAGTGACTATGGCAGCAATGTTAGGAGAGTAATTCAAAGGAGATGGTGATTCACAAAGACAGCCATGACTGGATCAAAAAGATCAAGGAATAGTTTCATGGAACAGGAACACATCAAATGTGTCTAGACCAGTCAGTATATGGCTCTGTTATGTCAGAGCCTTGTTGATACACAACTTCACTAAGATCATCAGCCATACACCTATTTTTATTTATTTATTTATTTTTTAAGGTACAGTTGTTCTGCTCTGCAGCCTCATTGAACGAGTTCTCCACCTGCTGTACGTTGTAGTTGGAGTGACTGTCTAACTCGCAGCAAATCTCCACAGCAGAACAAAGTCTACAGTTGCCAGCTACAGTCCAAGACGGTGGAGTTGGAGTCTCCCCGTGAAGTGCAAAAAACAGCTGGGTTGTCATTAATATACCTGGGGATTATGTATATTATCTATGTGTGGGAAACACTGATGATCCTTCTCAAAACTGACATGTGACATCAGCTAATACAAGCAAACCCAAAATGTTTCTCGATAGGGCTTCTCAGGCTTTAGACACTTATCTGAACTCTGAAAACATGCAAAAACTTACAATAGACAAGCATTAACAGCTGTTACAGGGGTGCAGCAAATCCTGGATATCTGCTGTACTTACCCTGTAGTGAGAAGGCAGCCAGCTCCACCGCTGTATCAAAAGGACATTCAAGCCTAAAAATACAGACATGCAAAAAAATCAGTCACAGTGAAACTAATAAACGTCAAACCCTGCAGATGGCTAATAAAGCTCCCTTCACTCAGCAAAAAAAGCATAAAGAGTAAATCAGAAATACATATACTGTCACTCCATTTAATCACTGAATGAATGCAACTGTATTCCACTAACCAACATGTAATCCTGTAAGGCTCTTAAGGTTACATGGCAATGACAAAGGATTCACATTTAAATAGATTAACCAAAGCTCAACAGTTGAGTGTCTCACTTGCATTCAGCTTGCGGTCCTTTCTGAAAAATTATCAAAGCCTTGTTAACTAATAAAACTTCTTACTCAAAGCAATTTGAAAGCTATAACGCAGAGCTAGTTAGTTATAAAATACAGTAGTCAACGACAATGATGGTTAAGTTGTCAGCAAAATGTCCACTTAGGCCAGCAGTGCATGGACCATTTGGGCCAGTGCTTGAAAAATGTTACTGTTAGTGCTTTTTTATGTCCATTGTTGTCCGCTCTGAACAAGCAGAGAAGATACCTGCTCAGAATGTACTGAACAAACATGGGAGCAATAATATGTAATACGGACTAGTCACACATTTAAGGCTGTTGGGCTGTCTTAATGGTCGAGGAGGCTGCAGGTTAAGTAAAATAGAACTGGCATATCTTTGAAGAGTTAACTTTCAAAACATATAAACAGTTCTCTCCAATATGAAAGCAGCATTAGCAAAACCTGTCCCCATTTCTCATCAAATGGTTTTTCTTTTGTTTGTGTGTGTGTGTGTGTGTGTGTGTGTGTGTGTGTAGTGCTGTGACAGCCCTCTGACTTGGCCAGGGCCTTCTGTGTGTTTTTGCCTGCTTGTCCCTCTGTGTTGCCTTGCAGGTTCCTGGTAGGCAGGGTTAATTAGTGCAACTAGGAGTACCTGACCAGCCTCTGGAGCATTTAAGAGCTGGCTGTCTCAGCCTCGTCTCTCTCTACATTCACCCAGCACCGTGTTGTTTGTTTGGCTTCAACCTGGTTGTTTTAGGTTTTACAACACCACACACCTAATATTCAAACACTTATCCAACTACTGACACACTGATAACACTGGGTAACACACCTCAAGTTAATTATGGCTTTTGTTTTATTTGGTTAATAAACTGGTAAACTTTGATTAAAGCTGCGTCTCTCCCATTATTTGTCATGGCTCACGAGCCGGACCATGACAATACATACAAGACAATTAAGTTACAATACAGGAAATTTACATACTTGCCACTGAGGAGGTCTTGCTTTAACTGTAACACAAAAAGGTATCTGAAAGAAAAACAAAACCACATGGTTAGAAAAATGGCCACGATTGACCATCTCTCACTAAATTTTGATATGGAGCACACAAACAAATTATCAGATGATTTTATCCATTTGAGGACTTACATCAACATTGCTTATTAAATGACTAATGTAAGTCTGTCTACAAAACAAACCGTTTATGTTTGAGTCAAGTACTTATTATATAACTTAAATAAGTGTATAGCAAATGTCTTCTAGCAGAAAACAATGATTTTCTTTAAAGTGCTGCATTATGTGAAATTAACAGATTTACAAAATAAGGGACTTCAAAATCCCAGTAGAGTGGGATTTTAAAATGTGAGTGTGAGACAGTGAAGGAAAAAAAAGTTCAAGTGTGTGTGTCTTAACTGACCTGGTGAGCTCCTCGTGTAGATTATTCGGTTCGGAGGAGTAGAACTTGACTCTCATGTGAAGGCAGTAAGGTGGGCCAACTAAATGACAGATTAAAAAAGACAACTAAATAAATATTATGAAATTTAAGAATACAATGATGCATAACGGTGCGTTCACACTAAACGCAAAGTGAAGCTTTGCCTCGCATTACTAGCATGAATACATGCTAGTGTTGGAAACCCACAAACATTTGCCTTTAACAGCAAGGACGAGGGGCAGTATAAACCACAGCTGGAATTAGTTTACGGTAACATATTTTTAGAGCTTACTGGGAAGTCCTACGATTTCGCTCAATTTTATCCAAGCTCTCTCCTTTTTGTCCTGTCTTCATCTAAATCAAAGTTGAACCGTACAAATGGCGTCAATAACCCAGTCCTGCATTTCTGATTGTGGTGGCATCAGGAGAATCACAGCTGATGGTTTTTTGGTCATTCTGAATTATTTGCTGAAATATTTTAAATCGTATGAACGTCTATTCGCATTGCCCAGGGTGAATTTACATCAACTTGTAAACTCTACAATTGTGCCGTGCAAAGACTTCACTTTGCATTGGTGTGAACGCATCATATACTTGGTAATAATTAAATCACAGGGTGAATTTAGGATACTTGTCTTAAAGACTTGACAGACAACACTGAGTCCAGGAACACATACACGGTGGTTTGTTATTTGCAAAAATGTGCCATTATTTGAACTCTTCTAAATAATACACAAGTGTAAACACACTCATTACATAGGAATAAGTGGTTTAGGGGGGCCTCTGTAATACTTACTTTTCACTTGTTTCTTGATACTTTTTGTAACGTCAAGCCAGTGCTGAAAGAAAACAAAAGCAGCAACATTTAAAATCATACAATATCTTCAACAAGTTTTAGTTTAAAAAAAAAAGCCAACAGCAGCATTATCATATCTGCCTTTATTTAACACAGAAACATTAAATACTTAAGTGTCCAACTGAATGAAAGTGACCGGTTAAGTTAATAGGTTAATAAGAGTTCTGTTCTTTGAGGTTTCTTCTGGGAGGTTCAAGCTCTATGAGGCATGAACAATGTTAGGGAGAGAAGGAGGTGGCTGTGTGTGTCCATGTCCAAGAGAGACAGAGACAGAGAGACGGAGAAAGATAAGAGAGGAACTCACAGCACTCTCTTGTCTCTCTCCCCCACATTCCTTATTACAGCCCTCCCTCTCTCCATGCTCTAAACCTGCCTCCTCTGTTTCCTTCCCTTCAAGTTTCATTGTGAAGAGACAGGGTCCCTAAGAGACTAATGGCTTAAAACTGTGTAAGAGGACAGCTTGACTCCCAGTGTGGACAGGACTCCCATAACCAAGCTTTTAAGCCCATTCACTGAAAGGGAAAGTCCATGTCTCAAGCCTTCTTGGGATAGCACTGATTTAGGATGTGATTCAAATCTGGCTAAGACACAACTGTCTGAGACACTTGGCAAAACATAAAATAAATACATTAATAATCAGACATCATTTTACTACAGTAAATGAATTATAAAAGTATTAGCAGTGAGTCTGAAGATATAGTTAGACACAAAAAACACAAAACAAACAAAAACAAAGAGTATAAAGGAATAAGAGACTCTCCATTCTTACTGGAACTTGTGCTGAGTCCATGAAGCGTAATCCAAAGTAGTCTTTCTCAACAATGTCCAGATGGTACATGATCTGCTCAAATAGCTCCTCACCTTTGGCTTTTTTCTGTTGAGAAAACATGAAAAAGATAGAAAAGACCTGAGTTTTTAAGTAAAATGGACGGGCATTTGGTAAATAGAGTTTATATGGAACTTTTCCACAATTATTCTAAGCATGTAGTGCTCATTTACACCAATGGACACATTATTTGTAATGCGAGTATCTTGCCCATGGACCGATAATTGAACCACCAACCGACCAATTAGTATTTGACCTGCTCTACCTCCCAGCCTACACATTGTCTCACCTGATGACTGGCATGCACAGTCAAAACAACAGAAATGAGGACGCAAATGTGGCTTTCAGGATGGTTAACATGTCACAAGAGTCCTGAAGAATCTGGTATCCAAAACTTTAGGTCACATTGTAAGACAGAGATCAGTGATATGGATTTACTTCTCATCAAACACATGGTCATGAATACATGTACAGGTTTTTACAGGCACCTATCCATACGAGTGTTTTCATTGTTGAATAACCAACAAGTTATTTTTCCTCAATAAAAACATTTTGTCTATAAAATGTCAGGAAAAATTAAAACAAAAAAAACAAAAACAAATGTACTTTGTAATTTTTCCCAAAGTAACATGTTTAAGTGTCTTGAGCTGTCTGAAGTTGTCAGTCAAAGAAAAGCATAAATCTTCATATGTCAGAAACTGGAAGGTGCACACAGTGCAGTATCTCCCTTGGCATAGATGAAACATTTGCAATAACATGATCAAATGGATTGATTATTTGATCATAAAAATTTGCTTTTGCAATAACTGCAGCTCTAAAGTTAGGCACTTTGAGGGAAACTTGTGTTCCATGGGATTGAAGAGATTAGAGAAAATATCAAGCTGTCAAAAGCCGAATAGGTGTGGCCTTCTCTGACGAGGCCGTACCAGTTACTGCCTGTGTTCTGGTTGGGACTGGGAAATCTCTCTCTTATATGTACTATTACATTCTCTCCTTCTCTCTCACATTCATACTTCCAACTTCCAGACCAGACCCACCATGAGCAGCACTTCTGGTAACAGAAGCACAACTGCCCCAGACTGAAGAAGTGGGGTGGATCAGCCCATAAATCAGCACACTGTCACCAATAACCGATCCAGCTGCCAGGATCAGGCCGATATCCGTTCCAAACAACGGACAGGTTCATCCATAATAAGAAAGTATGAATTAATTTAAATACAAAGAAAACCAAATAAGTACAGAGTGAAGCTTTAGCCTAAAGTGCCTCCCTCTTTACTACCAGGTTTCACCACCCCCATGGTTATTGGAGCCCAAGCCTCACTTTGTTTTTTCCTTTTTATAAACCATCATCACTCCCAAGGTGCATGTTTCATGAATCCGATGGTACTTTTCTGTGTGCGAAGTGACATTGTTTCCATTAACATACCAGGCCTAGTGTCTCCCATTCTTCTCATTTCATCGTGCTACCAAACAGGCAAACTGAACCAGTCACAAAACATCCTTGGCGGAGGTAATAATGCAACAACTATGTACAGAATGTTATTTACAGAGCAATGAATTTACTACCAATGAGTAAAGGATTGAAGCAGGGTTGCCTCCATCTTACAGAAACTGTCTTGCTCGCTCTCTTTCACTGACACACACACACACACACACACAGATCCCAAGAGAGCTCCTGGGCAGCACAGGGGGGCTGGCCCCATGCTAGCTGGCATAGCTGACGAGGCATACCGCACCCCTACAGTACCCTGGGAGAGGGAGTACAAAGGACTCATTGTGTGTGTGTGCGTGCGTGTGTGTTGCACCCAAGGCCTTGTTATAGTGCTTGCAGCATTGTTAGGCTCTTTGACGTCTTTCTGCCTGCCTGTGAGCATACAGTTCTGTCTCTGAGACGTTCTGTCAGATTGTTTAATGAGAATAGAAGTATTTAACTGACATCAACTACTGCAATACAGTTCCAAAAAAAGCAGGCAGTGTAGTAATGCATCCATTAAAAAGATAAGTAAAATACATGTGTTTAACCTTTTCTCTTGAGCTACAGATCTGCAGAGAAAAGAGGGTCAAGTGGGGGTGTCAAGGTATGTGGAAATGGTCATAGTGGGGTAAAGAAAACACAAGGAAGTAAATAAATTTAAAGGAAAATGTGAAACCTAACTTTGAGTGGAACTGGGTGTGGACATGCATGCTGCTACAAAAGAGGATCCCCTGGCAACAACTTTGGGTGGCCTTACATACTAGACACACACACAGATGGGAAACCAATGAAGCACAAATCCCATACAGCCACTTGGGCATCTCAAAAGAAAACTAACTCTACCATTTGAATGCCTCTACATTTCTGCCTGCTTAAGTTGCATTGATAACTTTTAAGCTGACACCTGGTGCTAGATGTTTAAACCACTGGTCCCCAACTGGTGTGTTAAAGCACACTACTGTGTCTTGGGATTTTGTGCCCCTTGTGTTAAAGGGAACTCTCGTCCACTGACTCAATCTATGCAACTGTTGGATGGTGGGACTGTGACACATTAAAGGCCCTGTTTGTGTGAAGCAAACCACAATTAAGTAACTGAAATAAAGAGGAAAAAAGTGTCAGCTGACAGTCACAAAAGCTACTGGTCTTATCAGAAGAAGGTGGCCAATGCTAACATGGTGCCAAACAAGCTAGAGGGGCACTTAGACACCAAACAACTTTCTGGCCTACTTCAAAAGAGTGCTGGATCTGAACCAGAGGCAGCAAGACTGGACTATTAAAGAAAAAAAAATTAAAAATGAAATAAAGAGGTGGAGGATGCGGGCAGGTAGGAGTCATTGTGTAGTGGGCGACTCTGACCGTAAAGCCTGTCAGTCCCTTCTTGCACACAGCTTCCACTGTGAGATGTCTGTGGTAGCAGACTGGGAAAAAGAGAGGTGCAGGCGGCAGCAAACTCGCTGCCTCGAGAGGCCTGCACAGTAGAAATGCTGAGAGTGATGAGAGCTCACAGCCAACCAACGCTTTGGTCACATAAACCTGAAAGCAGACCTAGTGAGGCAGGCAGCTGCAGGTGACCGTTAATGATCGCTCTACAGGTTCACTTAATGAAACCTTCTCAACTTTTGATTCTAGATAGATGTTGGTCACCAAAGGGTCTCTTTTCATTATATTGGCTAGAACTGAACTAAACTGTGAGGGAGTTCCGGCTTTTATGGAGTTGCGAAAGTGCATTGCTGTAAAGAAGGGGAGAAGACAACAAGAGAGTTTTGTAGCGAAAATAAATGCATGAAAGTAATCATTTTATCCCAAATACCTAGTTTTTATAATCGTTGGAAGCAAAAACTAATTGAAATTAAAATTTGGTCAGTCGACCGGCCCTACTATGAAATTTATTAATTTTTCAAGTTTCTTTATATGACATTTGAGCTCATTATTGGTTTGACTATCTCTGCAATGATTGTTTACAGATATGTGTGATAAATCCCTGGTAATGGTGCCATCAACTGCAACAGCTGCATGCACTGGCAGTGGGTAAAAACACCTGATGTCCATCTAACACAAATCTGGTAAACTGCACTTCTTTTTGGCTTTCCATTTGTGGCTAACTATAGGAGCTAAAATGAACTCAGTTTTATACATATGGACCATGATACAGCAGAAACAAATCCTTACCTGTGTAACACAAGTATCAATACCAGCAAAAAACACCAATAATAGTGTGCTTTTTCTCAGAGAATGTTAAACTGAATGATAACGCTCTCTGAAACACAGACATCTGGAAGCTGAAATGTTTCCCTGTAAAGTTTGCTCTGTACTTCGCTCTATATGCTCACACGGTTCCTCTAATAAAAGTTCAGTTCCCTGTGTTGCCTAGCTGGCAGCGTAGGAGAAACAGTTCAAACAGCATAGAACAACAAAGGAAAACAACAGCCTCTCCAAACTATCAAGGCTTCCCAAAGTGGCAAGAAGCAAGTTTTCTTTAAGCTTTTTTAACTAAACATTGTGCCACTGGTGTAGCTAACATTTCCCAGTAGGCTTCGGCTGCAAGGCGGGGAAATTCACTTTCATCTGGATCTTCTAAATTAGCACTGAAATTAAAATTGATAAATAAACTGTATTAACACACACACACACACACACACACACACACACCAGATACTGCTTCTGGCAAATATGAAAGGTCCTCCCTGAACATTACAGCGTTTTAATTGTGCTCCATAAACCCTTAAAATACACTTTTGTTTTCTCTCAAGTATCTTTAAGATTATTATTCAGGGTTTTTCATACAGTGCTTAACAAATTTATTAGACCACCACCCAGTATAAGGTTTATGCCACAGCTGCCCTAAACTAACAGGATTGGTAATTACCAAAATAATTTTTTATGTTTCTGTAATGGTTAATCCACCAGTATGCACAACCTCTTTCATCGAAATTATATTTTTAATGCTAAAATATAATTATTGTTGTTATCCATGAATTTTCCAATTGACTTTTTTTTTTAAACAAAAAAGCAGAGAAATTTAAAAAAAAAGGACATTATTATTTTTTGATTAAAATGCCAAATTACAGTTATTTATTTGCATTCCTGAACAGAAAAATTAGTTTTAGTGGTTGAATGTTATGCCTGATTAATTTCTGACTGCTTAATAAAGTCCAGTGTGAAATTCGTCACTCCTGTTCAAAATGGTAAAACATCGAGAACTCACCGAAAAGGAGAGAGTCCGCATTAAAGCACTTTGTGATGCTGGATGGTCTTTCTCGTTTTTATGACCGGTGGTCTGATAAATTTGTTAAGCACTGTACATAGAATATTTGGCATCCCCAAAAGAGGTTTTAGTCAGAGCAAAAGGAAAATCACCAGCACTGTCATAAAGTTATTTTTGTTTTGTTAAGTGGGGAGTAATTCACTCAAGTATAAAAGACATTTTGTTTACCAAATGATCAGAAATAACAGGACTAGATTTCTGTCAAATGAGGTAACAGACTCACTGCCTTAAATACATGCAGATTAACAATTCTTATGTGTGCAGTCACCTCATGAAGGCCCATTCTTTTCCAAGAAAATCCCTTTTATTCCAATTCATCATTAAACCTATATGATGACTACACTGAGAAAAACTGCATAACTTTGTAGTGACCAACCCACCAGTGAGACACTGCTTGTTATGAGGTTATCAGAAAGGCCTCCGGTTTCAGCAGGCACCTCCATATCTGTCAACAGGTACTGCTCTATATTAGACAGGGTTTAATGTAATGAAGGGCAGGACCACTGACACAGCACAGAGAAGAGACATCTATTACATCTAATTAAGACTGAAGGAGAAGCTGATATGAACCAGACTGCTTAGGAAAAGAGGGTGGGGACTAAAATATCAGTGGACTGCATCTGTGCTAAGCTGCATTTCCACCAGAAGAGGTGTTAGGTTAACCATCAGCTATATGGCGTAGGTCAGGGGTCTCAAACCTGTGGCTCTTTTGCCCATCTCCAGTGGCTCCCTGTGGCTTTTACAAAAGAACTAAGTGAAAATGAATATGGAAATGGACAACAGTTTTTTAAACATTTTAATTTATCATTGTCACAAGTTAGTCTTTACACTGTCTAATTGAAGAAAAAAAGTGTAGCCTGTACAGTGAAATTAAAAAAAAAAAAGTCAGCTAAAATATCCATCATTGGTTGCAGTATGTCTATCACCTGGCACTTTATCCTTTTATTGGATGAGTACACATAAATGGTTAGTCTTGAGTCCCTCTAGCTACTCTAAAAACTTAAGTCACACAGGAAAGACTAAAAATGTAACAGTGACCAGTGTTTGCCTTCACCTCCAGTACTACTGGCATACACTTGATCTGTGGTTGGAACTTAAAATTAAGCTTAAACTGGCCTATTTTTTTTACCTTTACCATTTTTAAAACTATAAGGCTGCTATATGTTTTATTTATTATCAAAGCAGGCAACTTTTACTTTGATTCATTTGCACAAACACAGATAGGATTCAAAGTGGCCTGCATAGCTTTAGAGATACATAAAATTATCACTTTTTCTGATTTTGCTATTCATAGGTATATGTTTGAGTAAAATGAACATTTTTATTTTGTTCTATAAACTACTGACAACATAACTCCCAAATTCCAAATAAAAATATTTTCATTTAGAGCATTTATTTGCAGAAAATGAAAAAATTGTCAAAATACCAAAAAAGCTCCAGTGTTTTCAGACCTCAAATAATGCAAAAAAACAAGTTCATATTCATTTTTAAACAACACATTACTAATGTTTTAACTTAGGAAGTGTTCAGAAATCTATGTTTGGTGGAATAACCCTGATTTGCAATCACAGCTTTCATGCGTCTTGGCATGCTCTCCACCAGTCTTTCATGTTGCTGTTGGGTGACTTTATGCCATTCCTGGTGCAAGAATTCAAGCAGCTCAGCTTTGTTTGATAGCTTGTGACCATCCATCTTCCTCTTGATCACATTCCAGAGGTTTACAATGGGGTTCAGGTCTGGAGATTGGGCTGGCCATGAC
>VUQI01002064.1:44563-83394 GCA_015106735.1 Paratilapia polleni | reverse complement strand
TATTGCGCAAATGAAAGAAAGCAGTCCTACATATTTGTTTTATTTGTGTGCTGAAGGACATGTCCTAGTCAAAAATGACTCCAAGATTCCCCACAGTGTTACTGGAGGCCAAAGTAATGCCATCCAGAGTATCTGGTTAGATGCCATATTTCTATGGTTTTAGGGCCAAGTACAATAACCTCACCTTCGTCTGAATTTAGAAGTAGGAAATTAAAGGTCATCCAGCCCTTTATGTCTTTTTGATATGTCTGTAGTTGAACTAATTGATTTGTGTCATCTGGCTTCATGGATAAATACAGCTGGGTATCATCTGCATAGCAATGAAAATGTATGCTATGTTTTTCTAATAATATTGCCTAGGGGCAGCACGTATAGTGTAAATAGAATTGGTCCCAGCACAGAATCCTGTGGAACTCCATAATTAACCTTCGTGTATGAAGAAGACTCCCCATTCTCGTACATGAACAAATTGGAGTCTATCAGATAAGTTTCAAACCAGTGCAGTGCAATTCCTTTAATACCTACTGTGTGTTCTAGTCTTTGTAGGACAAGGACAAGTATAGAGATGAGTCCACTGTCAGAGGCCACAAGAAGGTCATTAGTAACCTTCACAAGTGCTGTTTCTGTGCTGTGATGCACTTTAAATCCTGACTGAAACTCTTTAAATAAACCATCCCTCTGCAGATGATCAGCTAGCGGTTTTACAACTACTCTTTCAAGAATTTATGAAATAAAAGGAAGGTTAGAAATTGGTCTATAATTAGCTAAGACAGCTGGGTCAAGAGAAGGCTTTTTAAGTAATGGTTTAATTACTGCCATCTTAAAGGACTTTGGTACGTAGCCCATTAATAAAGATAGACTGATCATATTTAAGATTATAGCTTTAATTAATGGTAGGACTTCATTGAGCAGTCTTGTAGGGATGGGGTCTAATAAAAATGTTGATGGTTTGGAGGAAGTAAATACTGAAGTTCACTTGGAAATCAATTGGAGAAAAAGAATCTAAATAAATATCAGCACTTTTAAAAAGCTGTACTTAAGGATACGTCTGTGGGACGGCTGTGAGTAATTTTTCTCTCTTATGGTTAAAATTTTATTTGTGAAGAAATTCATGAAGTCAGAGTAAAAGGAATGTTTGTCAGCCTGGTTACAGTGCTGAAAAGAAACAACATATAGAAACATATAAAGAAACAATGGGTGGCTTAAGAATTTTACACAGTGCCTTTCAAGATACAAATCACAAGGTGCTTCACATCAAATAAAACCAACAAAACAAGGATATAAGACGAAGAGTAAAATGACACCAGGACATCAGAGATTTAATAAAGCTGGAAAAAGACAGAAACAAAGTGAAATACTACACAAATGCCATTTTAAAAAGATGAGTCTTCAGATGCTTTTTGAAGGAGTCCACTGAGTTCACAGATCACAGATTGGAGGGCAGAGAGTTCCAAAGTGTGGGGGCCCTGTCACCATTACTTTTCGGTATGGATTTTGGGATGGATAACAAGCCCTGACCAGAAGACCTGAGAGTCCTGCTGGTGACATATGGCTGCAAAGGTTCACTGATGTGGGTAGGTGATTTGCCATGCAGAGCCCTGAAGATGAAAACCAGAATTTTTAATTTAAATCTGAATTTAACGGGGAGCCAGTGCAGTGAGATCAACAGAGGTGTGGTGTGGGAGTGCTTGGAGGATCTGCTCAAGAGCTTTGCAGCAGAGTTTTGTACAAGCTGCAGATGATCCAGGGAGGTTTTACAGAGGCAGGTGAAGACTGAGTTGTAATAGTCTAGGTGAGATGAAATAAAAGCATGAACAGAACAGAATTTTAATTTGTTGTGTACAGCCTGAGGTGTAGTTAGTGCTTAGGTCTGCTGAAGAAGAGTTGTCATGCTAAGACTCCAAACTGAAATAGTCAGCATGGTAATTAAATTCAATATTAGCATGTTAGGATTGTCAGTCTGTGCGTGTTAGCCTAATAATGTTAGCATTTGGCCCAAAACACAGCTGTGCATAACTACAGCCTGAGGAAGTACTGCAATGTAAAAAGTGTCACTTGTAGTGATCCATGAATAAATATGAACCACCTCTACAGTTCCCTTGTGTTTTGCAGCCACCAGATTTACAGTTACAGTTTAGTCTAAGCTGTGATTAATTCACTACATGCTTCCTATACAATACCAAACAACTGATAGACAAAGTTAGCAACTAGCAGATGAACATAGTGGAGCCCTTATCTGCTAGAGACAGGCATTTTTTCACAGAGGTTAGTGGTAAACAAGACAGACCTTTAAGAAATGACGCTCATCTGTGTCTGCTGGGTGTTTAAATGGATAACTTTTTCTAACATCAGCTTTAAAAAAATATCTGTGTGTGCAGCTTGTTCTTATAAAAGAGGCAAAAAACAAAAAAGTCAGCTTATTTAGGTCCAACTCTAAACTGAATCCAAACGCAGTAGGAATATTTCAATATTTCAATTCAATTTTATTTATATATTGTGCCAAATCACAACAACAGTCGCCTCAAGGCGCTTTATATTTTAGGGTAAAGACCCTACAATGTGCTTCTATATTCACTGTTATTTATATAGTGCCACACCTTACAGTATTATTAGAAGATATACAACGATTGCCTTTGAGCAGCACTTGCTGACAGTGATAATAAGTTTTTGGATGACGTTTTATTTTGACGCCTGTGAAAATATAACACAGCTTAATGGTTATTAATCCTTTTTTAAGCGCTATTGTTTTGTTAGAATTGAGTGATTGGAGAAAAAAATAACTTAGCACGTCTTCCTTTCTCCTTGTGTCACCTTTTAATTTATCTGCTTTATCTCCCATTTGTGTGTTAATATCCGTCCTTCTGCAAACAGAGACAAAGAAGAGAGGCTGTGACCCAGCCTTGCCTTGTTTGCACTTCCCCAGCACTTCCAATTTGATTCAGGTCTTGATGGATCAGTGGAAAATGCATGGCAATTTCACCATCTTAGTCTGTTGCACAGCAATGCAGGAGGATATATTTGGAAGCTATGAATGGCCTTTCTGTCAGTAGAGTTTGCACTGAATAGACTGAAAGAGAAATCTCCCCATACTCTTCAGCTATCAGACTTTAAGCTGACTTAGCTTATACAGGAAAAGTACTGTCTGGCTCTAAAGAACAGTTTGACAGGACACGTGGCAGACACATAGCTGGACTTTTGCAGGGATTCAGCCTGTACCTTTTTGGATTGGCTTAATAGTCACTCATCATTGCCCATTTTATTGTAAATGTGGATAATCATCCCAGTATCTTATTTCCATGAAACCAACAATGAATAGATGTTTTGCTGATCCTTGGTTTCACAGAATAAGAATCTGACCATCCACATGACATGTGTACTTATGTTTTGCTGCTGCAGAAAATGTGTGATGTCAAACAGATATTTAAATAGTGCACAAGACTTGGCATGAGGAGTGAAAAAATTTATACTTGCAACACAATTTCATAACTGGTGTTAGTGGTGTCTAAGCATCCTAGTTTAAAATTAAGTTTCACCACAGAGTGTTGTGCTTTGACATCTGTCAAAGTGAGACAGCAGCAAGCAGTGAATAGGTGGTATTGTACAGCAGAGCCTTGGTGAAGATAACTTCATCATGAAGGTTGCTCTCACAGTGCAGAGAAAGAAAAATGGCTTCTATTAACAGCCTTTATTCGCAGTTGCAGAAAAGAAAGTTGATGAGAAAAGAATTGGAAAAAAAAAAGTTATAGCATATAAATCTAATTAAAACTGTTAGCTGGTAGATGAATAACATCTTTATCTAGGACTGTGAATTAAAATTATATAACCCTTATAAAATGCTGATGAGTGAACTGTGGAGAAAGCAGTGGATTACTTGGATGGTGTCACTGTTTTGTTTTAGTATATCCTGAATATTTGTCCAACAATGTTGTGTACCCCCTCATTGATTTTGTACTTTGTATTATTGTATTTATATTATTGTAAAATCATTAATTGGGGTGTAGGTCCCTCTTTCTGCTGCCAAAAGAGCTCTGACCCATTTTGGCATGGACATGGAAGTTCTCAGGATGTCAGTTGGTGTCTAGCACCACAGCATTGCCTGTGAGTCCTGCAGGGTGATTATTTATTTATTCATTTGCCACTGAGGGCAAACAAACGATAAGCTATAAACAATATAATGAACTTAGTTCAGAGATGTCTGTTTACACATTGAGCAGATGGGGAACTTTAACTCTAACTTTAACTTTAACTATTAAACTTTAACTCAGATCTTTGCTTACAAAATAGTTACTAACTTTTTCAGCCTGTTGGTGCTGCAGATAACAGACAAAAAAGAAGCTTGGGGCGCTGCCATTTTCAACTAAGCATCTAATTTGCCTGATCTTGTATTTAGTACCGAGGCCTAACCAGTAACATGGTAAATCAGCTTTCTAGCTGCTCCCAGGGGGGCCCATGTGGTGAGGGAGTGGACTGCCATGAGCCCACAGAGGGCCAACAGAGCTCCTGGATCTAGGCAAGCTTCCAGCCCCCAGCACGCATACCAGCCCATCTTCCTACCCCCAGGGCTTTCTCACTGATGGCTTAGACTGGCTTTTCGCTGTGCCATGATGCTTTCATTAAACTAGTTTATTCCCTGTTTTCCACTGCTGGGCATCTCTCCCATCTGCGTTCACTCACAGCAACCGGCCAAGCTGCTGAGGCTCTGGAGGACATGGAAGCTGTGTTTCAGTAAGGATGCAAAGCACTTTTTCTAAAGATCCAGTTGCTTTCTTCATCACCATTACTCAGTAAGATGCTCTTTGCCCTTTCTGTGCTTCAAACTCAACTTTGCAAAGGTAGATGAAGACTGTCTTACAGATCTACCTCACCGGGGCAGCGTAGAAAAGTGGCTTATGTTGGCAATGAGTGAACAATTGTTCTTTTGTAATTACCAGCATTGTTGCTATTAAATTCTCTTCTCAGAGGTACTTTGCATAATCCAAAGTAAGTTATGTAACCAGTCTTAATTGAGCATTGGGAAAGTGAAACCCACACATTTAGCTCAAGCGCCAGAGATATGCGGACAGAATGATGAAAAAGAGTTGATAGAAGCAAAAGTTAAGACAAAGAACTGCATGCAGAGGTGGCTGCAGAGTCAGCTGCAGTGGGTGCAAGACTGGTTGATGCAGATACAGAACTGTATGCTTCTTGTGCTATGTGTCCAGCTCACTCGTGCCTTTCAGTATTTGTGAGTACGTGTTGATTCTGTTATTCTTTGCATATTGATTACCACATTCTCTCTCTCTTTTATTACAGTCTAATAAAACAAAATTAATTAAACTGCAGTACTGTCTCTTGGTAGTGCAGTAATGATGTGCGATCTGTCATTCTGAGGATGGTTGAAACTTACACTTATCAAATACACAAGACAACAGGCTTTATTGCATTGCATTGCATTTATGCATTATTATGCATTGAAATAACTGAAATTCTACTCACAGTATGTTTGTGGAACTAGAGTTACATAAAGTTAATCACTATTCTGTCTTGTCTCATTACTGACTACAAGACAGCTGCCATATAGTTACTGTGTATGTTTATTCAGTCACTGTGAGAGAGAGCAGTGGTCACGGTCAGCAGAAGGAGTGCAGTGGAGATTGCTTTTCTAGATGTTTTTCACTGAAATGGAGAAGATTACAGAGGTGGCATGATGCTGTAGTGGTTAGTGCTGTCCCCCGCAGTAGAAGGTTCCTGTTCTGCTGGTCAAGTGGAGCCTTTTATTGTGGAGTTTGTATGTTCTCCCTTTACTTGCATGGGTTTTCTCCAGGATCTCCAGTTACTTTATACAATCCAGAGTTATGTGAGTTATTGTCCGTTGGTGATTCTACATTGGCCTTAGCTTTGGATGTGAGCATGAGTGGTTGTATGTGTCTCTGTGTTAGAAGGTGATGGACTGGCGACCTGTCCAGAGTTTCCCGTGTCAGCTGGAATACGCTCCAGCCCCACCACAACCCTACTTTGATAAGTGGTTAAGAAGATTGATGGGTGGAGAAGAACATAAAAAAAATATGATCAGGGTTAGGAAACCAAAACAAGTTTAGAAACAATTAAGTTGCACCCCAACCTCCACACTTTCTGACTCGCCACATAAAAGACACATAACTTTATGGACTGAAACCAAAATGGCTCTGCAGTATGCATGCTTTATTAAAATGAAGGGCTACACACACAGAGACACGCAGGTGACAAATTAAGTATCTTTAGAAGGTGCTGGGCAGCCAGGAACATCCAGAAAAGCTTCAGTTTTCCATGGCATAAATTGTTTATGTATTCATAACTCTGCTGGGAGAATGAACAGCAATCTTTCCTCATTTGGTTGTCAACAGCCTGTCTGAAATTTAGATAAAACCTGGTGACTTTTGACACCATACTATATGATTTAAATCATTTTAATACTCATCAAACTATTCAGCGACCCTCATTTGAACAAAAAAATAGTAATCACTTCTGTTTTCTTTGCCAGCATCTGACAGACTGCTGTGATTCATGTCCAATATGCAGAACAGTGCAAACACCAATTTTATTACTTTAATTTACTTGAGATTTTTTTTGACCATAAAGATGCGCTTGGCATGGAAAATTTGGCTGCAGCAAGAGACAGAGGTTGTGTACACTGCTACCCACAAAGCAACAACGCCATAAACATCCTGGCATCTGGCTTATGTTCCCATCATAAGCTTTTCTCAGATTCAGTTACGAAGTCAACATTCTCTAAGTGATGTTGAAGAGCTCTTGATGGAGTGCTATGTACATAACCCTGATTAGGGATTATGCATAGATGTAATGAATACCACAAGACCATTGAGAAATACTCCAGCATGATAAATCAAAACCACCACGATCCTCTAGATTTCAGGCTCCTTTCAGTGCTGTCATTAGAAAAAAAGCTGTATATAAAACACATTTAACAACATAGTTGTTAGTGTAATTGTTAGAATTATGGCTTGTTAGTGTTTGTGGATTTTTAAGGTTTTATTTACTTTGAGACTTTATTTTTCAGAAAGACACACAGAACCATTAGCAGACAGCAAGAGCTCCATAAAGAATTTATATGACTTTCACTGACTATTTTTCACTAAACTATTGGTTTTTAAGGATTAACCACAATTAACCACAGGGTAAAAACTGCAACCATAAATCTGGTATATATACAGACAAAAAATACATTTCCATTACAGAACAAGACACATGCTACAATAGAGCAAGACATCTTCTAGTTTTATTGAAGGACAGTATATTAGAAATTAAAAGCAATATAGACAAACATATCTCATAACAGAATGTTTAGATTAATTCAATCATACCCTGCTTTATCTTCTATTTGACTCTAAATGGGAATATAATTTACAAAATAAACATCATGCTGTATCAAATAGCACTGGCAACTTGTGATTGAGACTGTAAACAATGTAGGAAAGTGTTTACTGAGGTCATAAATTAAGTGAGAAGTAGCATCATTTCCCCATAAACATCTACACAATCAGACTTTTCTTTTAAACCATAGGTTTATCCCATTTGAAAAAAATACAGCTCCACATTGGGGTCTGTGTTCATCTTTTATAAACAGTCAATGAGTGTGACCAGGGTCTGCAGCAGACTGGTGACCTGTCCAGGGCGTACCCCTCCTCTCGCCCCGTGACAGCTAGGATAGGCTCCAGCCCCACCGTGACCCTAAATTGGATAAGCTGAAGAAAATGATGGATGGATGGAGTCTGATCAGGACTTGCTCCAGAAAGAACAGGCAGTGAAAGAGGAACTAAAAGCTTTCTCTAAAGGGAAATTAAATCACAACAAATACACTTTTAACCTCATTTACACTGACCTACATGCTTCCACATATTCAGAGGTACCCACATCTCTTCCCAATAATCCATGCCATCCACACAGTTATCCCAATGTCAGCTGTTAGGAATAGTGATATAACAATAGTTTTTAGTGAAAGCCTTTCTTGCAGCTTTTATTACAATTGGGTTTGGGTGTTTATTGCATATTTTAATTCTTGTCCATGAATTATTTGCATGTATTTTTTTTTTAACTCACCAGTGTTCAGACACAGAATTTATTCTGAGATGTGTGATAGCTCAATGAAACACCCTCATGGCAACTTTCACTGCCATTGTTCCCATGGAAAATAGCTAGCTCCTGTTATCAAAGAAGCCAGCCATGACACTTTTTAGGATTTCTCTGTTTTTCTTTAGCCTTGAAGGTGTCTAATTGTGTCAAAATATCCAAAGCAATTTGGCTATGAATGAGGACCACCAATATTTTATACTTGCTATTGCACAGGGCAAGTAATTCAAGATGCAATATCATTTGCAGTAGAAACAGCGCAGACATTGTCTGGGGCACAATCATGGGAAGCAAAACTGGCTGTTTCCTGCAGCAATCCCACATACCCCAATTTTTAATTTGGTGTCATCCAGTCTGAAAAGTGCAAGCAATTTTCTGCCCTTCCTTTGTTGAAGACCTGCCCTCCCCCAGCCCTGGTCTCTTGTTACTTATAATTAAATACTTTGCTTCGAATGAAAGTCAATAATTGTTGTTGTTGATTGCAAAATCTGTGACCCTGCTATAACTTGCTGGACATACAGATGACCGGGAGGCTGTTTTAGTATAATTTCAAAAAGAACTGTAAATGTAAAAGTGCAGCACTGACAAAGTACAGTAGTGCTTAAAAGCACTGAAGTAATATGAGAGCTACCACTGTGTAACTCATAAGAGATTAAATCAGCTATGGTAGTATTTCCTTGGAATCAACTGCTACTGTATACATTCTATTCTTACAGTACAGACCTTAGTACATAGCCCTATGAATGGATGTATGAGTAGATGCCCTTGTGTTCCCTGAGGAAGGTCTCCACTATTTCAGTAATAGAGGTCCTTATAAAAATGTTGGTAAGCATTTAGATTAGATTTGGGTACAAGCATCATTCCATCAAATACAATTCATAGAGATGAATTAATGTGTAAGGATTTGATTACCATACAAACACAAGCACACGTGTACAAACACACTACTGCTTCAGACAAAGACGAAATCAGAATATAGACTGACGTCAGTAAAATTGTGCAAAACACTTGAAAATACAAGAAGTACAAAAACTTTATTTATCCAGTTTCTTACCAGAAATGCGTCGAACATGATCCTACGCCCAATATACATTTGATATACTGCTGTAAACCTAAACTCTCTTCTGTTTTTCATGCCACAATCCTCAACTACACATAACTCGTTCATTTTGGTGAGTGGGCTAGTGTAATCATCATGCCAGTTTTAGTATGAGATAACTCTTTATATGGGTCACATTAATTTGTGGATCTTTTGTTTCTTCATGTAGACTCTGGGAAAGTTTGTAGTGTTGCAGTCCCATAGTCTGAGAGCTCCCGTTGTGCTTGGAGAGCAGAGCAGTGACATACTCCTTCCACTCATCAAGGTATAACTCAGTCAATGCGCTATGTACTGTTTACCCATCTCCCTTTGAAGCAGATTTTTAAAGCAGTGTTTACCATCACCGCTGCCTTAAAAAAGAGCTCAATCACTTGGGTTTTGGAGACATTTAAAATTGAGTAAGTGAAAACACTTGTCTGTGTGAACGGATGTGGGCGCCCCTCCAAAATGTATTCCTAAGATGCCTGGGTTGGAGTCAGATCCAGATGGGTCTGAACTGAAACCAGATGGCTGGGTGAAGAAAACCACTGCATGCTGCATATAGTCGGGCTTCATTTATGGTACAGGTACTTTGGTTTTGGTTGATCTGTCTGTGTAAGTATGCATGCATGCATGCAAGTATGTGTTTGAACTGTTAATGGACAGATGCATGCATGGGCAGTGGAATGTAAAATGAATTTCACTAGTACTTATCTAAAATCCACAAAAGGATCATTTTGGACAGAATAATGGAAGAATTATACTTTAAATTACCTCAAAAACATTGCTAAGCATAAAAATGTACTAAACTGTTCTTACTTTTTATTTTACTGCTACACAACAGTTGTGGTATTACAACATCAGACTTATTGAAAGCATTAGATATTCAACTAAGAAGGCATGGCACTGGAATTTAAAGGTCTGACACAAATATAACATCACCGAACATGAACACCGAACACTTAGAACATGCTTTTCATATTTCATTGTTTTCTTTAAGTGCACATTTTATTGGTCACGTTTCTTTTCCAGTTCTCTAATTCTCTCCTTGGATATAAGAGTGACATTCATCTTAATCTACAGTGAATGTAAAATTGATAAACACATGTAAATGATCTGTTTGTTACATTGAAATCACTGCTGCTGCTGCTGCTGCAAACACACCTGTGCACCAGAGGATATTAACCACAAAAAAAGTCTACCAGACAGTAGGTGTTTCAAAGAAAAGAAAAAGCAAAGGGAGAGCTGAAGCTCAGGGAATCATATTGTACAGATTTGTACAGAGCTCTGTGAGTGGCTTTGGCCTTTGGGAAATAGTGTGGGTCTGATAAATCAATGCATCTCAAGTGTATTTTTAACAACAAGCACCGCTCACATACTGTAAGTAGACAGTACTTATTTCCACCATCTTCTTTCAAAACCAGTCCCATTAAAATATTTTAAATTCAGATTCAGCTTCTTGCAGCAGAAAGACGAAACACACACACATAAAGCAGACACCATATCAAATCCAATTTTTTTTTCTTCTAAAGTTGTGCAGAGCAACTTCCTTTTAAATTCTTTATTTCAGCAGGTCTGTGGTCAGCTACAGAACAGCAACAGTGGAACTGGGAGGTAAGATTCTCAGTAAATTGCTCAAGGACACTTCACCAGCACAGATGCTTCAGTGTGACTACATGATCCTGCATCTTAATAATGACGAATTGGAAACTCTGAAGCCATGAACGAGTTGTAGTAAAGAGAATTAAATGGGGCAAAAAATTTTTTTTTTTTTTTTTTAAATCTGTCTAACTCAATTAAGGAGTATTATAGCAATCACAGGATACTATTTCGTGGTGTCATATGAAATATTTAATGTATATCTATTCTATTCTATCGAATTTTTGTTTTAATGCAATATTGAGCTGGAATCCTTGTATGTAAGTGGTGAAAGCAACAATAAAAAGGTAAACCAATCTGGTAAAGAATGCAGTGCTTTCATTCCAATCATAAAAAGTATGTAGCTCATGTAATTGACTGCAAGGTTGTCCTTTTATTCAATGAACCTTCAGCAACTGGATTTGATAGCACTAGTAGGCTTTGAGGTTCTTTAATACCACCCTTGCTGTTTGCATTTTCATAAAATAAATATTGTATATAGTGTATACATCATATGATCATTGCATGTTTCTACATTTTAGTGGCTCTTATTCCCTTTGCAGTGACTTGAGGGAATCATCTGTCACTACATCTTACACTAGTGTGTTTTCATTCCAGCCTCGAGATGTGCAGCCTCGCTATGCTACTCACATTATACAGGAATGCAGATCCTCTGTGCTTTTGCATTACGTAGTCATGCGTGCAACTGCAGATGAACAAATGAATTAAACACTCTTAATAAAGGGAGTCATTGCACCTTCCAGTCTGGTGATGTGGAAATGAGTGTTTTGTTACACCAAATCATATTTCTTCTAAGAATTAGAAATTCCACAAGCCCACAACAAAATGAGAGCTCTGTACACAGGGGTCCTTGCTAATTTCAGCCTTTCTGAGTGGTGAATGCCACTCTCAATAGTAAATGGGCTTAGCTGTTCACTGCACCCACAGAAACCAAATCTCAATTTGGCTGCTATACTTCTGTTGTTTCAATAGACATTTCTCTAGAAAATACATGTTTATAACTGTGGCTTTAACAGCATTGAACAGGATCATTTGATTTATGGCAATGTTTGTAAAATAATTTTTTTATAATGAATAAAACTCTCATCATTATTGATGGATGTGTGTTTTTTTGAGCTACAAAACAGCATTTCCTTTTACTGTTGGGGATCTCTTCTGATGGCTGATGCTGCCACTGGTTGCTATGTCTAATGGAAGGATCCTGGTTCCTTCTCGGCAGAGCTGCTGCCCACAGCCCACCTCCTGCTCAAAATATTTCCCCAAAAATTACGTGTTATTCTCATGTGAACACCACAAGCATCTGCTGCAAAAGAGAAAAACACATTACCCCCCTGGCAAAACATCACACATCAAAACACACACACAATTCTAAATGTCGGTGCAAACATATCATCACTGACTGGTTTTACGTGTGTGTAACTGTTGTAACAGGGTTTCCTTTCCACTTCTCTCAAACCTGAAAAATGATCATGTTTTCTCTTCATACCTCCAATATACCAAAAACTAAACCACCGGAGTCTGAAGATGTTGCACTACAGTTATTGCTCACATAAGTTAGTTGCATCTGGTGAAAGTCCCTCTTGTGGACACAAGTAGACTAGCAGTGTCCTTCAAGTTACATCTTGCATTTGCTTTTCTGAAAGACCATTACATAAACTTGTTAAAAAGCTTAGACATTAGCAATATTTCTGATTAATTTGCTTGATAAGGGATCAAAATCCCATTCGTTGCACCAATCTCAAATCTCTTGCTCATAATTACCAATCTTAGAATTATAGAGGAAGTTTCTGTCAGGCCAACAGCAATAAGCTTCGGGCAAAATTCAACTTAGATGCAAAGTGACCTCCAATCAGAGAATCAGTTCATCCACCTGAATGGAAATGAATGCAAAACTCTTACGCTTCAGTAGGCTGTTTTTACTGTATGTTTATTCTCTGTAGCAGATTTGTCCTTTCAGTGAACTCTGCCCTCTGTCTACAGCACCATGCCAATCTTGCCTGTTATATTTCTGAAAACAAGGCGAATCACCTTCTTCTACCTGACAAAGGAATTCATTATCCTTTCCCCCAGAGGATGCAGAAATTGGTCTTCTCAAATGTGCTTGTGGTATGGCTACGTTCCAAAAAGGAAGGGAGTGCAGTGATGTGCTAACAAGGATGAGACTTCCAAACTCATGAATAAACTCTCAATTCATGTCTTCAGTTTCAGTGGAGATGCACCAAACCTCCCCCACCCACTTGAGTGGGAAAAAAAGGGGAAACAATAAATGCAAGACCATCAACAAATTCAGAGAGCATGGATATCAGCTCAACATCTGACTCAAATTTTATATTGTTCACATTGTTGTTTTGTTACATATTTTTTCCAAGGAGTGCTGACATAACCAATAAGCAGGCAGGCTGGTCTTTGACACCTAATTTGTATCAAGAAGAGGCAGTCATCGCTCTGAAAAGATCACTTTACTGTAAATACAAAGCTAAAAGTAGAAATTTACACCAAACACTAAAGCAAAGAAAATTTAAAAAAGGGCATATGTTGTCTAAATAGCACAATCTTACAGGAGAAATCCCAAAGTGATAAAATGAGTTAAATGACAGACCTTCTAGGTCTCAGTAGACCTGATTTTATCAGAAATCAAATGTTCAATGTGTAACTTAGGCCCCTACAGAGATGATTTATTGTGACTCATTCATTAGGCTGCTAAGTTCATATTATCTTTCCATTACAAAGGCTATCAGTACAGTCAGCATGTGCCCATATTTGGATTCCCCAGCAAGTGATAAGGTGCCAACAGCTTTACATCATGCCCAGCTCCTGACACTGCTGTGGGAAAAATTAGGGTTACAGCACAACGATTGCCAAAGACAACCAGAATACAGTAGAGAGACTTGACTAGGCGAACTGTGCTCTCTGAAAAGTGAAGTTATTTGCATGGAAAATATTTACTAATGTGAACACACTTGGCACACAGAAGCACCTAGTAATGAACTACACATGTGACAAAAGGATGAGAAAGGAAAGCAAGATTCTGCTGTAAAACTATATCTGAATGTTCCACACTCTGATTATCAGGACATTTCAGCTTCCTCAGTGTCTGATTCGGTCTGAATTGGCTGAGAGTTGCAGTGGGTGAAGAGGCGTGAGGCTTCCATGATAAATGATAGCTTAGAGTCCCACACATCATCCTCTGTGTGTCGGCACGTGCAACTGCAAGTAAGTGGACTGTAAGCCTAAACATTTTGCAGTTTTAGGAAGAAGGAAATGATTAACAGCAATCAACCGCACTTCACATCAACACTGCAGGTAGTTTATCTCACTGTTAAATTAATTCCCTAAGCTAAAGCAACAATGGTGCCATCATTAAGCACAGTTCAGGAAAATGTCAGAGTGATAAAGAAGACATTTGAATGCCCTGGGTTGGTATTTGGACAAAGCCGTTTAAATCCGGTAAAGCACCCAGCACATTTGACTAAAAAATTGGTTGGTTAAATACACTTCTATTAGCGGTTAAAGGATTTGCATTTGTTGAGCTTAGGGGCTTTAGAAAAATAATTCAGGGTGAAGAAGAGGGCTGAATCTCATGTTTTCCTTTAAAGGCAAGCAAGACATGCCCTAGTGGTATTAATGTTTTCTTGCAATGTAGCACACTCCCCCAACATCTCAAAGCACCTTATAACTAAAACAAGCTAAATATTTAAAAAAATATATTATTGCATTAAAGTGTAATATTATCTGCATAATGTAATAAGAGAAATAACAAGAATACCAATAAGGAGTGGAATTATGAGCAAATTTGTGGCATTTAGTTCAAGTCACAAGGTAGTAAGTATAAACCAGAGCTGCAAAGTGCCTTAATAACAGTTTGGTAAATGCAGACAATAAGATGTATGTGTGTGTGTGTGTGTGTGTGTGTAAGTGGTCTGCAGTTATAATTGTATAGTGGCTCTACAAAATGTTTTGCAATGTGTTTCTCAGCCATTCATTCACAAACACTCACCAATGGCAGTGAGTCACCATGCAAGGCATTGTTCTGCCAATAGGCGCAACGTGTGGTTCAGTTTCCTGCTCAGTAACACCTCAGCATGTTTAAGGACCAGGGCTCGAACTCCCAACCCTGCGATTAATGCCAGCTGTGTGTGCCCATATTGAAGAAAATGTGTCTCTAAGTTATGTGATTTATATGAGGTACAATCTAATCTCCAACTTCCAAACTTTTTATTCCAGATTTCACTGGACAAGTAAAGTATGTTATTGAAGTGTGATGTGGAACTTAAGGTAGTGAAAAAATGATAAGATAATATTTACTTTAAAGTGAAAAATATATAATATAGCATTTTGTGTTTCCACAGGCTAACATGTTTGCCCATCTACTTGTTGATTGTGATGGGAAAAATAAGTTTATACTAAGTTAAGATTTCTGTCCTCTGCTCATGGCAAAGCTGACCTGGATTGAGTATATAACTATTTATCTTGGTTTTCCTTTAAATATTATTTGGAAAAATAATCCCTAAAGAATGAGGCTCCTCTTATTTGTCCAAAAATTATTTTGGAACACTCTCTAACCCTTATGAAAGCATCATTTCAGTTTTACAGACAATCAGAAAAAGACAATTTTCCATTCTTATTATATGCAAATTACTTTAAGATGAAAAAAACAAAAAACAAAGCTCAGTTATAAATCAATGTATTCCACATATACGAGACATGACTGCTCTGCAGTTAGGGACTACTTGCTGATTATAGAGATTCAGTAATGCAGTAATGAGCTGAGATGCAGCTGAAACTGAAAATGGATGAAAAGGGTGACGGGAAAAAGCCAGTAGTATATAGCCTGTAGCATGCAATAGGTTGGGATAATTAGCCTAAAAAGGGGCCATTATTGGATAAACATAAAAAAAACTTACAGTAGTCAAAATGATGCCCAAAACCTGGATATGGAGCTGTATGATGTACAGTACTGGCCACTGCTAAATTATTTTATCAATTAATAGTGGAGAGACCAGGACCAAGGTCTTGAATACGATCTGATTGGTCCAACCGCAGAGCTCGTAATATTCAGCGCTCCCATATAAACCCGGGCAGACTTGACATCGGTGCAATCTGTCATGCAAGTCAAAAGGATAGTGAGGAGTCCAGTATAGAGAAATTGCTGAAAGCCTACTTGTACTAGCCTGCATTTGTTCTGTTTTTGCGCAGCAGAAGCTTTTGGAGCGCTATTCTTATGAATTACACACAAAGCAGGAGGCGTTTCTTTACGTTTAGTTGTATTATCTGTGTTGAGAGGACGATGCCTTTGAGGACCGGACTTTTTCTCCTGATGGTGCTGAATGCATCAGCCTATGAAGTGGATCAAAACGAGTCCTATTCGCCCAGGAGAGCACGCTTTTCTGCCAATAGCCCTTGTAAGTAACACGCTGCTTCCATCTGCATATCTCAGAGTGCACTGCTTGCTTTGCTTTACACACCGACTATACAATGCTCAGCCTAATATATGTAGAGATTTTTTTCTCATAATTGTTTTGGCCTATGCAGCCTTTTCTGTTTTAACGAGCGCGTTGATTCACGGAGAAGGCTGCGGGATTAACGCTGTGGTTTTTGCCGGTGTCCTGCCGGCAACAGATGAGCAGGGAGCTTGGTGCTGACACCTGAGAGTGCAGGCTGTGTCATGCTGTTAGTCTCTTTCTCATGGCTTTGGTGGCTGCATAGGTTCCCCTAATTAGCATTGTAGTGGATTAAAGGGCTTTCTGTGCATTAAACATAACGTTTCCTGGATAGCACGGAGCATTCTGGAGCCTTGAAGTTAGAAGAAGTAGATTACACCATTGTACACCACTGCATGAAGCGAAAAGAGCAAAACTGCTTGTCACTGGGGTTGTGTCTTTAGGATGAATAAATGCAACCTTTTTAGTTGACATTTCTTATGTATAAAAGGAAAGAAAGCCTAAATCAAAATAATTTCTAATAACCACCAAGAAATGCCACTGTAAAGCATAAATCTGCTTGGCTTCATTCAAATGGTGACTTTTCCTTTTCACCACAAAGGTACAGCTCAGTGATAAAAGGCAGTGGGTAACAGGGATGCTCGTTCCCTTCTGCAGGAATTGCTTCATCATCATAAGATTTGCAGCTCACTCTCTGTATTTTGAGAGCAATCTCTAGTCCCTGATGACAGGCAGACTTAATCTGACTGTGCAGGTCAACACAGGGCCCCAGATTCAAAGGCCGCCAAGTAGGCTTAGGCTTCTCTGTGACATTTCTTAATGGTTATTACAAAGGACTTCAGTCAGGCTGCTTGCCATGTTTGTGGATTTTCAGTTGAAGAATAAGGAACGCCAAGTATCTGAAAACACTAATTTGCAGATTCTTTTATAGCTCTGTCTTGGTGTCAAAATTTTAGTCACCTGTGGGGACTTTTGTCTGTGTCCCTGATGGCTAACATCAGTTTTTGGCACATGGATTGAAGGACTAAATGCTGCTACAGCATGGCTGCATTAAAGGTCTGTCATAGAGATTGGGGTTGCTAGTGGGTTAATCATGAAATGAGTATAACGGCATTTTCTGAATGTGTAATTCATTGTGTAGATGGACATAGGATCAGTTCTGGAGGCAGATTCTTCAAAATCAATTTGACAACTAGTTCGTCTAAAATAATTGAAGACAAAGTCTTGGTGGCAGTGTGTGTGTGTGTGTGTGTGTGTGTGTGTGTGTGTTTGTGTGTACATATGTGTGTGTGCTCAAGGGGTACAAGTGTATGTTTATGTGTTTCTACAGGCATGCCAACAATTTTCAGGAAACTCTTGGGTATTTCTGGCTCTGTTCATCCAAGTGCTGCTGAAAAGAACCAAACACTGGAATATAAGTTACTGCCAAGAGAAAAGTGAAGTGGTGCCAAATAGTGTCTGAGACTTTTTGAGTTGTAAGGTGTCCAATCTTCAGTCAAGTCACTGTTTGCCCCGAGTGACTCTCTCTTTTGTGAAGCACCAAAGTATGAAAATTCTCTTTTGTTTGCTGCATTTTTTTTTTTTTTTTGTTGAAACCCTGGCAACCCTTCTGTAATGAGCTTAGTGAGTGTGCAATGTTTCCCAGTGAACCCACTGTTGACTCCCCTGCTGATGGTTCATTCTCTGTGCCCACAGCAGATGTGGCACGCTGTCTCAACAGTGCCCTCCAAGTTGGCTGTGGAGCATTTGCCTGCCTGGAAAACTCAACTTGTGACACAGATGGCATGCATGACATCTGCAAGTCCTTCCTGTACAGTGCTGCTAAATTTGACACTCAGGTATATACTTTAATTCTCCGTTGTTACATGCATGTGACCAGTGTAGGATTACATGGGTGTAACTGTCAGGACAAGAGTGTGTGAAGAACTGCGTTTGTTTTTTTTTTGTTTTTTTACAGGGTAAAGCATTCGTGAAGGAGAGCCTTAAGTGCATTGCCAATGGCATCACCTCAAAGGCATTCCCCACCATCCGCCGCTGCTCCGCCTTTCAAAGAATGATATCTGAAGTCCAAGAGGAGTGTTACAGCAAGCTGAATATCTGTACCGTTGCCCGATCGAATCCAGATGCTATTGGTGAAGTGGCACAGCTGCCAAGTCACTTTCCCAACAGGTGAGATCTTCCTCTACTTTATGTGCTTTATAAGTTATCTCAAAAGCGAGTTGAGGACAAAACGTCTGTTAATTTTAGGCAAATAAGAGGCACTTTGACACAGAGTGCAGCTTGTTTTTGGCTGTGATTTAAGCAGCATAGTCAATGACTACACTTGTATTGATTTGCATGTTTTCATTAGCATCAGCTTTGTTCATTCTTTCATACAACAAAAGAAAATCAAACAGGAATGTCCAGTTTGGATGTTTTCATTTCTATTGTTGTTGTAATACATATAGAATTGCAGTTTGGGAGTGGATACAAAAGGATAGAAGGGTGGAGCACAAAGCTTAGTAGGCCAATGACTGGAGTTGGGATGGTTACACCCGTAGAGATGACATCAGACCATCTAGAATGCGTGCATAGAAATGCTAAATTTGATTTGATTACAGATTAGAGCAATATGCTTTCTTGCTATGCTGCACATTTTGTCCTTTTTGTTTTTTAAGCTCCTAAAAAATCATTCTGTGATGCCTTGTTGTCCAAGGTTTTATGGTAAGCTGCTACAGAGCCTGATGGACTGTGATGAAGACACGGTGGATCGCGTTAGGACCAGCATGGTGTCGAGGCTCGGCCCAGAGATGACCATGCTTATTCAGCTGCTGCAGAACAAGCCCTGCCCATCCACTGCTGTGGCTGCAGCTGCCGCCATCCCAACTGGAGCGGAGAGCCGTGGGAGCTGGCGCTTGTCCATGGGTCCCCATGTGTACAAGATCCAGCCTAATCTGCGAAACAGAGACTCTGCCAGTCATTTTGGCAAAAAGCGCTCTGCCAGTGACAGCTCCTAACTTCCACTTCCACTCACTCCTCAAAACACCATGAAAGCTCCTCTATTCCCTAGAGGTGATAAAAATCTATTCCTCTGCTAGACTGGAAGTTACAGAAATCTACACCTTTAGGGAATGCCGGACCACCCATAGAGTTTATATCAGTTTGATTGTTGTTATATTGTATATCCTACACTTTAGACTCAAAAGAACCCCTCTTCCATAGACTGTTTTCAGATGTGCCCGCTCACAGTTAGTGTTGAACACGAGGCTGTTGCATCTGTGCAACATGGTCCTGTTCACTCTTCTTATCGTCCTTTAACAGAGATTAATTCGTAAGTCTTTTGATGATAAGCAAAAAAAATAATAAAATAATAAAATTAAAAAAAAGAGAGAGAGAGAAAAGAAAAAAGAGAAAAAAAGAGAAAAATGTTTCATGAATCTAGAGCACAAGCCAGTACTTTAAAATTCAAAAACACAATTTCATAATTCTGACATTTGTTCATGAATAGAAGTCAGTAGTTTGGTTATTATTGGTTTATTTTCAGGAATGGGTAATTATTGGTAGATTTAGCTAATATTTCAGCAATGAAATCAGTCAAATTGTGAGCATGAGATGTGGAAATGAGTTTCATAACAGTTTGTGACACTACCATAACACTTAAATGTACTGTATACTAAGTTACCAGAGACAGCCATAGCTAGCCCTCTAAAAGAGAGTGCTCATACGGAGTGAGGTCTGTAGAGGTTTCATGCTAACCTTTGAGAGGTTACCTTAAACTGACCAAAAAACTTCAAACTGCCCTGAATGCTATTCATGAAATACCAAAATTGTGTATAGCTATAGCACTTATAATTTTTTTCTGATGGCAGATGTAGCCATGGTCATGTGTTTTAAATCATTATCCTGCACATAAGGATTGTTCAGGTCATGGCCAAGTCTATCAGAAAAAGTCCTTTTTGCATATCTTGTATCCAGACACTTGCAATGCATAAGACTGTTGAGCTCTATAGTATATGTGGGACCATGTTTAGTGAGATCTGTATTCATGTTCTTAACTGAGTGTGAAGCAGTCGTGTATGTGCACTAGCTGATTAGCGCGTTCACCGATGAGACTGAGAGCAGCCGTCTTCTCGGACCAATGAGCATCATTCTCTGAGGTGAATCATGTGACATACACACTGGCTTCCAGGTCAAGATGGCGAATGACTATTTAAAAAAAAAGCCTTGTTGGAATGATATTTATTTTCCTACTATATTATTTAATGTTTCTTTTTTTTTAATGCATTATTGTAGTTTTACTTAATTTACAGATTTAAAAAGCAGTTCAGTCATGGCTCCTATTTGAACATAAGCTCTATGCCAAAAAAAAAACGTGAGCTGATACTCTGGTGACTGAATGGGACCCATGTCATGACTCTGTGCTGGCCATAGGGGAACAAGGTTGGTCATTCAGGTCAGGTGATCTACTTTATGGAGGTTACACGGGACCACAGCAAAACATTAGCTTAGGTTTTTGACAGAGTTTCTGGTTGTCAGTGCAGCTGCTAGATGCGCACATTTAGTGCTGGAGAGTTGTGCACATTATTAAATTGAAACCAGGTAAAACAAACATCAGCACCAGGGGGCCTGTTCGGGAAGTTTTTTTTTTGATGGTTCTTCACTTGTTTGCAGTGCTTTTTCTTGCATGGAATGAAGTTAGTTTCAGCAAAATTTATTTTCATAGAAAAAACATACATGAGGTATAGATATAAAAAAATATATGATGTATAACCAGAAACATAACCTTTGATTTATGTGGAACCACAGCACTCAGAATGAAACAGGTTTACTTTTGACCAAGGCACTTTTTGCTAAGACTGCCTTTGGATTTTGCTAGAGATAAGCAGTAGATAGGTACCAAGGAAAAATACAAACATGGACACTCTTTATGTAACAATATAATGATTTTGGTTACTTTGTTAGTTTAAAATGACATTCAGGCTTTAGGTTATCCATTAAGAAATTCTCTTTCAAAAACATATTTTATAGCCTTGAGAGACTAAGTGAATCATTCCAAATCAGTGCATTAGTACAGAGCCATAGTCAATAAGAAGGGTCTTTATGCTGGTGTTTGCTTTTATCTGAACCTGGCAGATAGATGGTGGTTTGGCACCGTGAACTTCAATAGGATAACCAATGGCTTAAGTTTGTTTAGAGAATAAAGTATGTTGAGTAAATGAGTAAATATTTGTGCACATTGAAAATGCAATACAGAGGTTAACTTTGAATCAAGACTGGGTTCAGTTCACTTTTATGCAAATTTATTTAGAAATTTCCCATTTTTAAACTTAAACCTCGCAATCCGGTCACCTTAAAATTGCTTTAACCCTAAGTCACGAGAAATAATAGTCTTATGTTTTACCTCGTCATTATAAAATGAGCTGGACCCAGTCCTGTTTGAAAAAAGTGAATTTATACATTGCGGAGGATTGCTAGTGAATCGAGTGAAGCTCAGACCAGAAAAAGAGATGTTTTATTTTTCAGTGTCAGTTTAATAGCTATGTTAAAATTCCAAACTATGCAATAATCACACACAAAGGATTCACAGCAACACAGAAATTGACCTTTATTTCATTCAGTGCCAGCTGATGCTGTGTGAATAAAGCAGCAGCACGTGTGCTCTCATACTGCACTCACAGTGTGAAGGCAATGCTCCTCTATAATGCTTTATGTTTCTGTGTTTTTACACTAGCATTTCTTTTGTTCTGTGAATCATTTCTTTTGTGTCATGTGGTGCAAAAGGACAGCTGTTCTGAAGGAAACACTTAGGAAGTTAAGAGCTATAGTCACACTGTAGTATATCCTAGCTTATATTTTATGTTAAATATGCACTTTGCATCTTAACCACTATAAAGGGCATTGAGACATTCAGTACATGTGCAACTGAGACATATTTTATTTACGCAGTGAATGGAGATAAGTCGGAATATTTTGCATCCTGAAGGGTCAGGGCTTCTTCATGTACTATTGATACATATGTCTGTATCTTTGTTGTCCATGGGTAAATCCAAAACCCAACAGCTGCTGCTAAACTGTTACTAGCCTGTTTGATGCTGTCTGGATGCCCCTCCACTGTGGCCGCTCTGATCTGTCAACACACAGTGAGCTCAGCATCAGTCCACATTTGCATTTAAACATATTAATGTCTATCCATGTCTTCATATTTATTTTCTATGAACATTCTTCATGTCATATATATTTGGCAAGGGTAAATTGACTGTTTCCTCACCAAGTAAAATGTATTGGTAATTTTAGAGAATGTACCTGTATACTGAATGTCTCGTTTGACAAGGACAGACCCAAGTTAGATGACCATTGAAGTCTATTAGGGAAAAAAGTGAAGAAAGGCTTTTGATTTCTTTCTGTTTTAGATTTTAATTCAGGTATAGGGCTCTTAAGGTGGTACTGGAGTATTGTTAAATTGACCCATGGTGAGCTTTGTGAAACTGTTTCTGTCAATGCTAGAGACTAAACTCTCCCTGACTTCTGGCACTTCGTGGTACTCTTTCCTCTCAAGACTTGAAATGCATAAATAAATGTTGTTGTGCTTAAACAAAATCAAAATGCTTCAGTGACTAGTAAAATTTATTTTGTATTCATATATATATAAGTGACAGTTATTTTAATATCAGATTCAAAAAGTTATTGCGAATTTTAGGAGATTACTGAAGTTCCTGATACAGATGCTATGTAACGCATGATTGACCCTTGTGAATCACTTGCACTTTAAAATATACCCATATACATATATGCCCATACTGTGTATATGTTTGGGTTTTTCCTCTGTACTGAAAAGTCATGAAAGATACAAATGCATCAGTTGTCTGTCTTTTGCTGATCAGAAATAAAATATTTATCATATCTGGCATATGGTATGAAATATGTTGCTTTGCTCTTCTTTCAGTCATTTGGATCTTTTATAATATACCTATTTGCAACAACATCTACCATTTTAAAGTCATTGAGGCCTACATTTTTTCCCATCAGCTTGCCTAAAATAGTCACAAATGTCTTTTGACTTAGTGCCTTCAATTGATCTACTAGCAGAATGCAAAATGTTCAGGTTAATGATGGAAACTGAGGAAAAAATATTTCTCATTACATAAGCTTTGAGATACATTTATGTTCTGACTATAAAAGACTTACCACAACCTTCCAATTATCCAATCTAAAGTGTCAATGTGCTGTTGTGTTTTTTTCTGCACCACTTTTGCTGATTCTTCTCATTACCAACCCTTTTACTAGACCACAAATAGTGTTACCCATGACACAACACCCTGGAAAGACACGTAAAATGATATTAAGGAAAGTAACAGACACCAAGGCACACTAAGATGATCAAGACTGAAAGTGCAGCTACAACCTTAATAACTAAACTATATTACAGTTATCAGTGTATTTGTAATACATATAAAGCACTGACATATATTCTGACCTATACATCAGTGGAAAAAATATGGGAAATTGTAGAATGTATGTCAGAATGTGGAGCCTAAAGTACAAGTGGGTGAGGGAGTGAACTGCAGTGAACTGCAAAATGAACTGTGGCAGTGGCAGCAAGTGACAGTTGGGATAGATTGTAGGTGAGCAGTGTGGCTGCAGGAATGCAGCAATTAAAGCAAAGAGTGGCTTACACATCCCACTGATTCTGATGAAGCTTGTTTCTGGCTACTTGAAGTATGCAAGTCCATATATTTTCCTTTTAGGTCTATTCTTTGTCTCACCTGACTATAGCTCCTTAGCTGCTACATTCTCCACTGTGTTCACCAGCTAGATGCTAAATGTTTTCTGTTTGCTGTTGTACAGATGTCTTTCTCAAACTTAGGCTTAGGCTTTCTGTCACTGCCTAGCCAGGCTTCATCTAAAAAGGTCCCTGTTTTCCTACACTATGAAAGATAATCTTTTGAATAGAAATCATAATGAATTCGCCCGGAGTGTCTACCTGGAACACAGAGAGTGTCATGGTCATATAGGTCTCAGCTCTACTCCCATTTGGTCAATATATCATTAAGTGTCAGAGAATATAAAATTAAGTGTTTTTCTTTGTCCAAATGTGGCATTATTTCCCATTTGGCGATATCAGAATTTCATATTTATTACTGCGTAGCCTGTGATGTTACCTTTGAGTGAGTTCAAATTCAAATCTATGATCTAACTTTGCCTGTGCATTCTTTATAACCATAAAAGGATCACAAGAGAATCCAGCTGACTTGCAAAGTAATTGCTTTACCAAACACCCTCAGTATGTGTGACAAATCCTGCAGGACCCGTGAAGGAAGCTGAAGGACAGAGCAAGCACCTCCTGATGAAAATGAACTCTCTTCAACTTCAGCACAAACGAGCTGAAACTGCAAAGTGACTGTTTGGTTTAAGAGCCTGAGGAAAAGAGGGGGCAGAACGTAAGAGGCTCCATAGACGCTAATCTCAGTCAGAGGGAGATATAATTTCATGCCTATTTAGAGAAGAGTCCTGAAGGGCTTTCTCATCAACCGCTCTCCAGCCTCATGGATAGGTGATGCAGCAGCTTTGCACACAGATTCTATTATCTGCTTTAAAGAGACATTCAATCTCAACTCAATCTCTATCTATGGATCTAACACAAGCATGATGGACAGCAACACAACATTAATGAATTTTTCCATAAGGTCTGTGTCTCACTGAGTCTGTCTGCTCTGTAACACAGCTGCAGTTATATAGTGGGCAACTTTTAAAAGCAATTTGGATGGAATTACTGCTTTCAACACACAGAAACATCTTGTTGCCAGGAAACATTTGAACAGATTTTTGACCCTGCCAATTCACTTTGTTGCCTGTTGCTTGGACTGCTGCCGAGTGTATCACCATCCTGACAATCACAACCAGAATAATAATGAATAATGACGAAATTAGAATACCATTATGCAGATGCAATTCATACCATCTGCTTGTGTTTATTTTAATTCAATGTAGCTCGTTTTAAAAAGTGGTTGTGAAACAGTGCTACATTGCAATATCATTTCTGCTTTACAATGTATAAATGTTCTACATGTGCACGTCTGTAAAGAACATCTCCCTGCAAATATCACAGTGTCACATAAATATAAGCAAAAAATGTATGCATTTCTTACAGTCCTGCATGGGCAAAATGACCCTGAAGGCAGTGATCATAAAAGACCATAAAGCTTCTGATACCAGTCTGCAGGCATGCAACAGACCCACCATTGTTTGCCATTGTTTTAACCTTTTGATTGAAGTCTGAGGGAGCAAAGCAATGTATCCATAGTGCATGCAAAGTGTCAGCAATTTGATGGGACAAATGAACAATGCACTGTGGTTTGTGTGGTACAGCAATTACTTCTGCCCTCTCTCCCAGTGTGTTTTATATTCATTACGTCCTTCTCTTTCCCATGAAACTTGTGGCATATTCATCAGCAGTGTGACAAATTAGATGTGCAGTGAAATGGAGTATGACTGAGAGCAGTGGAAGATTAGATCCACTCCAATCTTACCCAGCAATCACTATCCCTTCATTTCTGTGGGGAAATACCCAAGGACGGGAAAGAAAATTAGATCAAATTTTTACTGAAGAAAGAGCTGGAGTGGCAGGGGAAAGAGATGAAACAGAGTTTTTTCCATTTCTGCCAAAGCATCTCTCTCAAAGCATTTGTCTTGGAATCAGATGCAGCTTTTAGTTCTGACTATGCTGAATACATAAAACTAAACATTTATTCAGTTGCACAGAAAATACAGGTAGATACATAGATTCACTGCACAACGCCAGGCTATTTGTGCACCCAACATTTGCCTTAGCCAATCAAAGTGATGGAGCCAACTGAGCATCATATTCAGTCACTCCACTAGTGCAGCTGAAATGCTCTTGAACACTCTTAAATCTTGCTTTCTCTTGAAGCACCTGGCTATTTTAATAGCTCTCCAACTGAACAACGAACACTGGAAAAGATAGGCAGGTTTAACCAGTAAGGGAGAAGCCATGTTCCACACAGTTTTGTTTTAAGCATAGATATTATATGGTTTTTCTTGGTGTTCACTTGGTGCTGGAGACTCACTTCTTGGATTTTCCACAGAAAGATTTGCTAATTAACAAGAAAACTAACAAGATGAGATTAAGGCACACATATTGCTTGTTTATACTTTGTTTTGTGTTATTGTGAGATGCCCAGTGTTATAGACACAATAGATTTTTTGTAATTCTGCATATCATGTGTGAACTGAACATAATATGTAAATTCAACAGCTTGACATTAAATATCATAGGCACTCATTTATTGATCACAGAGTGCGCATAAATGCATGTCTGGAATGAATACAGAGTGACAGAGACATCTAGTGGGCAAAAACAGGTCACACAGATTTCTTTCTTCATACAGGACACAAAGCTTTAGCTGACAAATTGTTATTTCATTAAAAGTTTGATTAAATAAAACTTCTACTTATAATCAGTTGGATGGGATCCCTCATCCAAAATTTTGTTCGTGGTATTATGTAAAAAACAAAAAAAAAAAACACAAACACTCAACATTCTTTGTTATAAAGTGCCAAAGTTTTACTACATTCCCATAGATCCCATAAATCACAGTATAATTATCAGGAATCACACAAAAAAGTCAATAATAAGACAATAAGGCTTTAGGTAAGTGGTTACTGTAATCTGAAACACTGGTTCTCACAATCTCTCTGAAACACGAGTACAAAAATGGATATGTAACAATATACTAGATTAAAACATCAAACCAATTTTATGATGATTATATGTATCTATACAGTGCTTAAAACCTTATCAGACCACCACCCACTGTAAGGTTTATGCCACAGCTGTCCTAAATTAACAGTATTGGCAATTACCAAATTCATTTTTTATGTTACTGTAATGGTTAATCCACCAGTATGTCTCCTTTCAAAAGATGTCTTCCTCAAAGCCAACAGATGTACACTTTTTGATCTGTAGGCATTTGAGTGAGACGAATGCCATCTAACTGCCTCAAAGAGTACCATTATAATTTGATAAAGGATTTTTGGACAAAAGCAGAAGCAAACTCTTTTTTAAATCACTCCCATGACCACATTTCTAACACTAGGAACACAAAAAACAGACATGTGTAGAACAACTTCTTAGGACTTTCACACTTTTTAAAGCAGGGGGACACAATTTATGGTTTAGATTTTATAAGTCATTTTGTGAGAGGAGTGCCCTGCCCAGAGATATTTTTGATAGCTGGTTATAGTAAGTCACAAAGAGTGCCATCACCATGGTCCATAAGTGCTGTTTAACTGACAAAGGTGGAAACAGTTGACAACTGTTGAGCTGATGCGGGGCAGGGACGAGTTGCTGCCCCAAGTGGAGGAGTTTAAGTATCTCGGGGTCTTGTTCATGAGTGAAGGGAGAGTGGAGCAGGAGATTGACAGATGGATTGGGGCCACGTTCAGCAGAGGGTGGCTCTCTGGCCTGAGGCTCAGATAAAAATGGAAGTTGAGAAGGGGGTTTCATCCTGGCCTTTACCTCAGACATCGATGGAGGTTCAGCAGGGGGTGTCTTCCTGGCCTGAACCTCAGAAAAGCACAAGGGTTGAGCAAGGGGTTCTTCTCTGGCCTGAACCTCAGACGAGGATGGAGATTGTCAGTTTTCTAGTCTTACCAGGTTGAGAAGAGGCTTGGCTTCCTCTTCTTCAAGATCCTCCAATTCAAACTCCCAAAAGCCTTCAAAGAGAAACAATTTAAAAACAGAGTTTAAGTTGTAGAGGTGGATGGTCTTATGGATGGATGTGTCTTAGTAATTCACTCTTCTGTTAGTGTTTTTTTTGATTTCCTCCAGCAAAAGGTTGATCATGTCTTCAGTAGTGATGTGAGATGGAATCTGATTTTCCTGCTGAAGTCTAAGGAACCCCATCACCACTGCAAGATAAAAATTAAAGGAGACATTTAAGCATGAAAACCCAGTTTATCAGAATTTACCAGATATTTTATGTCAGTTTTGGCTTGGATGAATAATCGGTCTTGCTTGAGTCCTGTAGCTTTGGAGATGCCAGCAGATATGTAGAACCTTGTTGTACATGGATGTGTCAAACACCACCTGTCAAAGAAGAGAATTACTCATTATTAGTTAACCTGATTCTCAGTTTGACAGGTTTTAAAAATACACAAAATTGTTTAAATGCAGTAAAGAGCAAAAACTCTCACATGTCAGGACTTAGATCTTCAAAATGATTAATATTTGAAATGGATATCACATGGGGTTTGAAATGAGTCAGTATCCTTGACTGTCTGTGATTTTGAAAATGGACATATAATGTGGGAAACACAAACACTTATATAACACAATTTTAAACTGCTCCCGTCTGCCTCTTTTTTACATGCACATACTGATGGACAATAGACAACAGTCCCAGACCCTGACATTGACTAACAGCAGGGAACAGATGTGTGTCAAATTTTCAAAATAAAAGCCCTTTGTTTCTTAAAGGAATACCAATATGCTTTAAAATTTGGGGAATTTTCAAAATAAAAGCCCCAGGATACAAATGGGTTTAAGGAACAGGATTCCTTAAACTATCTTTTTTTTTTTTTTCAAAAATAAAAGCCTCTAATTACTTATTTGATGTTATCAAGATGCTTTAACGGTGTGAAATGTTCCCAAGAAAACCCTAGTTAACTTTAGAAAATTATTAAGATGCTCAGAAATAGCTCGGATTTTCAAAATAAAAGCCACCAGTTAGTTATGGCAGTTTATCAGCATGCCTCAAGATACCAGATTTTCAAAATAAAAACATACTATTGACTTGTTTTCAACTCTTTACTGTGTAATCAGTATCAACTGCTATCTCTCCTGAGCTTTTTTTTAGCCAATCTATTTAGCTTTTTAACAAGCAGCAACCAAGTCTGACAGACAAAAGTACAAGGACCCTTACAGTGATTAACAGGACCCATTTCTTAATGGAAGATCAGTATTTTTAAAAAATGCCAAATTTTAAACCCCATCTTGCAACAGACAGTGCAACAGACAATGTCCAGCAGTGACAACAATTTCACCACAATTTCTACAGAAATTGCATAGTCTACTTAACAACAAAAAAAGCACCCAAGATGAATTTTGGTGAACTCAAGATCAGCCCAATAGCATCAGCAAACTCCTGTTTATATATAAATGATATTCATTCAGTTTAGTTTGATTCTATATTTTCTCCCAGTCCCCTACATCCCACCGGGAGTAGCTCTATATCCCGCCAGTGGGGGCTTCACAGTTTGACTACCACTGCTCATGCTAACAACTGCATGTCCTAACACTTAATATATAGCCTCAAGAAGTTGCTCACTTTGCTCAGATTTTGATAAAATCACAGGCACTTCTAAATGTTGTAGAGTACCAGTCAATCTTCTTCCATTTCAGCTATTTCCAAAAAAATAATGACCATGTTTTCTTAAGAAAACATCACCACGATATTATATAAATTTATAATAAAGTTTTCAAAACTGTCTACTATGAGTACATTGTGCTATCCCTCTTTAAAATATATATATTTAAAATACAATGTGAAAGAAGAATACAGACACATCCACATCTACAACATCAAGTGTGATCATAACAATGAGGCCATTTTTACACTCGGAGCTTGTTCTTGATTTTTGTTTAGGCTGTAAAATAAATGTCTTTTGTATGTCCTAGAAGGGTTAATCGTATTTTACAGCCAATAATGTTTCTCTGGTTGTTGGATCTTTGTCAACACACTGACAGTACGGTGGTGGCAGTCAGGCTGTTGGTCATTTCAAACTACCAGCGCACCCTGGTGCCTTTGGTAGCATCTTTCAGTTCCAGTAATTATCTGTATAAACCACAATACATACCACGGACAATGTAAGAAAATGCTCTCATCTCTCATGACTACTGTATGAGTTTACATACCCTCTACCTGAAAAGTCTCCCTCTTATCTGAATGGAAACATCAATGTCACATAACATTTTGATGAGTATCTTTAGTTGCATATTAGGCTATAGGAAGGCTGGGTTCAGTTTCACTCAGTGTAAGAAGACTCCATCTCTTCTTTCAGCTGCTATCAGCCTCCTATTTTGCTGTATGATGAATTGGGGGTATTTGTGGTAAACTGTACTAAGCTACCTTCTTATGTTACAGTTAGGGGACATATGGTGGAAGCAGTGGGAAAGGCTTTGATTTTAAGCAACAGTAGTCACAGAGCCTTCAGAGAAAACTCCAGCAGTAATTTACTCATCAAACTGGACACCCTGAAATATCCAAGGTGTCAAACAATTGAAAGCTGACATTGAGTTTTTTTTCCCCCCTCTACTTTTGAAGTTCAGGTTTCTTGGTTTGTCAGCTTGTTTGTCAGAACATCACTGTTAAAAACCTGAGCAGGTTTTTAGTTTTCTTTTAACCTTTTTTTTTTTAAGAAAAAAAGTATATCTGACTGAAAGAGCAAATCCAACTAATGTTACATAAATGAATAATTCACAGTCATATGCTCAAGTAGCAAGTAGTGAAAATCAATATATCTTCTATGTGGAACTTCTCTTTTTCTCTTTCACTACAGTCATATTGCATGTTTTACCACCATGTTGTAAACATGCTGTACAACGAGAGAGCAGAAATATGTTAATATTAACTTTGCTTTGTTTTGATATTGAAAATGTTTAAATCTCCAGAATGAAGGCCTAAAGCCTATAATTGCCTATAAGTAATTGAACTTACAGAGAAAAACAAGCCACAATCATTATTCAGTTATTTCATGTAAGTAATTTCCATTTATTAATAATACAAATAAAAAAATTACTTGTACTTGTTATTTTGTTGTGTTCCAGAAAAGATTTGAATTGTGTTTATTAATTACCAGATTTTCTATTCTGGACCTATAGGACTTGGGCCCTTGGTATCACATCATTATTAGAATGCAAGAATGCAAACTTACAAGTTTTAACAATTTAATTCCTAAATTGAGCTTTGTATTCCCCGGGTGGGGCAAGAGTTCTTGCTGTGCTTTTGCAAGATACAGGCATAGGTTTGCTTGTATTTTGAATTGATTTAGAGGCTGTAGCAACCCACCAGCCAGCTGCAATTTTTCCACTTTTCTTGTCTTTTTCTCTTTTTGCTGCTTGCTGCCATGCTCTTCAATTACTGCAGGCTTCATGTGGCAATTACTTTATGCGCAATTAATCTATGTAGTGTCAACTTTTGATCAACTCAATCACTTCAAGTTTTTTTTTCTTCTTTTTTAGGTCTAAATGACACTGAGATGAACTTAGGTCTATTGGCTGCACCATAGTATATGTTTCACTGCAACATAAAACACACACACAGCAAAATGGCATATTCGTTTTATGACCTTGTGCCACAGGATGCAGTTAGGAAATGCTTAACACAAGTTGCAACCTCAATCAAACATGTTAACGTTTTGACTCTTGGAAAAGAATACATTAATTTCAGATGTAAATCTGGACCACAGGCCGTAAACCTCTGTGAGACCACGTGTGCAGCTGGATTGGTTGAGTTTAAATCTCAAAAAGAGCGGCCTTCCCTGTGTAGATTACACCACGGATGAAACTGCTTCTGATAACACAGTAAAGGGACTAATTTAGTTTCAGAAAACAGTTTTTAAAACGTCTTAAAATGTAAACTGCTACAAGTTAAAGCAGCGCCCCAGTGTGGTTCACTTTAACATATTGACTTTCCTCGAGACTGTGTGGATGTGTGTTAAATATGTTAGAGCGGGATCATTTCCATCTTTGCAATAGTTTTCTGGTTTCTCTTACTAATGCAAACTGTCAGGATAGCTCCACCTAAATGTAATGTAAGTACCACATGCGTAATTTAATATAAAGTTGTAAGGAACTTTCTAGTGCTCGTTTATGGGCGAAGATGTTAGGAATGGTTTTAAAGCTGGTACACATATAAACTGCTGAATACTAAAATCCATTAACTGCTTAGCATTCATTTATGGCGTCAAGTCAGTGTTTTTTGATTCATGGCAAACAGTACACTGAAGATACACAAAAATAACCGAGCTCTGCATTTTTACGCATTGAACGCGTAACATTTTTGTAAAAGGTTACAGAATGTCTTCATGTGTTAGGACTCCACTTGTTCTGTAATATATAAAGGGTCCTTTAAACGCTTTAAAAACCATTCACCCCCTTAAGTGTCCTCTATATATCTCCTGCAGTGGACAGGCCGTGTCTGTCCGTGTTCCTGTCTGTATGGAAGCGCGTCTCGGCCTTCAGTCAAGCATTGCAAGCTGGCGCCGCTGCCTCTCCACTTCCACAACATCAGGTGTAATGTTACTGTTTGTTGTGGCCTGAGAACACTAATAACATGGCTGGAAAACAATGTTGACGGTAAAGCTGGTCAACATCACCCGAGATCACTCAACCCCCGAGGACCTGCGTGCTGATTAAGTGGCTCACAAGAAGCGTGGACTGGAGAGAGACTGAATAAATTACTCTAATTTTAAACAGAGTAATTAGTCTGGGATGGTTTCATTTGTTTAGCTACAGTGCTTGTTATAGCAACTTGGTTCTAATTTATTTGGTAAAAAATAAAACTTTCTGCAGCACACCACACCGTGTGTGTCCCAGCATGATATTAATTGAGACATTCCGGTTAAAAAAAAAAAAAAGAAATTCCTTCCACATTTTAGCTCTGATTCCGGGAGCTTTGTGGTAGGCCATACTTACTGACGCATGCACTCACCAAGAGTTTTATTTCTTAATTAACCTTGGTAATTGCACCTATTCACTAGGAGAGAAGGGCGGACATGATGAGAGGTGTTGTGTAAGGTGAGAAGGACAGCTGGGAACTGCAGGGTTGTGCACGCAGGCTGCATGGGTGTTGGTCATTTGGTCAAAGAGGGGCAGATATTGGCTATCTCTACCTGCCTCATCAGCTTGGATCATTGAATGATTCAAATCGTCTTAGACCCTCACTCATCAGTCAGTTAAGAGATCCCTCTGGCAGCAGCAGCAGCAGCAGCTCGAGCTCAGTGAGGATCAAATCCAAACTCTAAAGTAGTGGGCATGCATCCCAGTTCAACGTCCTCGACACCTTTTTCTGTTGAAGACATTTTGAGGATGGAGCACCACCACGACTACGATAATGATTTTTTGATGACTGACCAGGTTGTTCCGATGCACCATCAACACGTGCACGCTGCGCCCCAAAACAGCGACTTTTATGAATGCCAGCCGGAGCCATGCGTCTCTGAGATACAGGAGAAGCTCGATACTCGCAACTCGGGAGGAGAAGATGAGATACATGAACAGGGTGAGATGATGCGCGATGTACATCACAGTCAAATTAGATTAATGAACAGTTATCATGTGAATTTAGCCCGCTACAGAGAATGGATATAAGGGCGCGCTATGAAACAAGGCCTACGTGACACAGGTTAATTTTTCCTTTACATCTATGTTTGATAAGCTAAACAGAAGACAGGAATTTGACTTCTGTAAACCATGAATTATACGTATGTTTTTACAATATTTTGCAACATCCAAAAATAATCACCTAAATTTAAATATTTATGAATATTAGTAGGAGTTAGACTGGCAGAAAAATGCGTCCTGTTTGTACCTAACTTCTACAAATTTATTTCAAGATCAAAATATAAGTTAGGTAAAGAGCGGTAAATCATATAATATTGTCAGCTTTGGGACTGTTTTAAACTGTGTTGTCTTTACTGTGTCAAATATAATCAAATTATATATATTTTTTTTTGATATATAACTTTATTTTATTATCGAAACAGGTTGCTTATGTATTGCACATTTAGAACAATTAAAAATTATCTTCCAATTATACTAAGTAAACAGGCAAAAAAGTAAAGAAAGCAAAATATCTTGGACTTTCTTACGGTGTTTTTTTTTTCCCCCGAAAAACGCATTAGTCTCAAAATGGATGTGTATGGCTTTTTGTCCGGGTGTCAAAATTTGATTATAATTTTGTTTTCTGTTGCAGAGATGAGCGTCCTTGACAGTCCATCTGATTGTGACAAAACCCCCAGAAGACCCAGGCTGCGCAGGAAGCCTCGGGTCCTCTTCTCTCAGTCTCAGGTGTCCGAGCTGGAGAGACGGTTCAGACAGCAGCGTTACCTGTCCGCCCCGGAGAGAGAGCACCTGGCCCACGTGCTCCAGCTCACCTCCACCCAGGTCAAAATCTGGTTTCAGAACCGGAGGTACAAATGTAAACGTCAAAGGCAAGACAAATCTCTGGAGCTGGCGGGTTATCTACCCGCACCCAGGAGGGTGGCGGTGCCCGTGCTGGTGCGGGATGGGAAGCTCTGCGGTGCGGGTTCCCATTCAGCGCCTTATAATGTAACACTTGGACATTATAATCCCGTGCTTGGATATGGAAACAGCAGCGTGTATGGCTGCAGTTATCACAGCGTGTCCCCTTCTGCAAGTATGACTGCAGTACAAATGTCTAATAACCAGCTGGTTGATTTAACAGGAAACACTGAGGCGCACTTCAACCACGGACCGTTTCAGGCGTCTTTACAGGGCATAAGAAGCTGGTGAATAAAGGAATAAAATGCCTATATAGGTAGAAAGAAATCAGATATTTCAATATCAAATGTTTATTGTATAGCTTGTATGGAATTGTATGGTAGTTTTCTAATGTTCAAAAATTTCTAACTGACTGACTAATACATGAACAATAAATTCTTTAATATTCAGTTTTATTTTTCTTTGAATATCCACAAATTCTGACGTAAATATCAAAGACATATAATATGATTGTTTTATATAAAGTGAGCTTCAGTAATGCTTTGATGCTACAATGTTGCTTTTCATCAAATCATTCAGTTTTTTTTTCTCTCATATTTTTGAAATAGGCTTTAGAAAAAACTGAAAAAGACAGGAAAACAATCTCACTTGGAAAACTGTACTAAGTAAATCTGACAGATTTCGTCACCCAGTGTTCCACCAAGGATCAATTTAAAAACAGCCTACCTGATTAGGAAGCTTTAAGTATAACTGGTAAAGAGCTGTCGTCTACCGAGTTTATCAAAGAGAGCCATCAAGCAGCTAATGGGTGAAGTGACATCTGACCTGGCAGCGCTGCTCTATCAAAACTGAGCTCATTATTGTCCCATTCACAAATCCGCTGATAAGGCCAGAGAGCTTGTCCTGTCCCGGGGCTTTGCTTGGTAAACAAACCCCCAGACAGAGTGGCTCTTTAACTTTGTCAAACTTTCAAACAAATGGGAAACAGTCCCAGTCTGACCTGTCGCTTATTGATGAGCCACAGTCAGACGCTGAATTCCCATTCAGCGCACAAATATAGATTTTGTAGTTTTCTCGGTTATGTTTTCGATTATTAAGATTGAATCTTTACACCTCCAGTCAATTTTGGGTTTAAATGTAAATTCTAAAATCCAACCCTTAAGGTAACAGGGTTAAGTAAGTCCAACAGAGCTACAGTTCCGGTCAAAATCAATTTTAGTTTATATGAATGAACTTATTCAAAAACTGGGTTTGGGTCATTTTTATTTCACGTGGAGGCAGAGACGAAACACCTTTTTGGGAAAGAAGCGAGTTGAAGGAGCACCTCTGAACAGATAAGGATGAAGCTGTAGACAGAGAGGAGACCAAGAGATCAGATAATGACTGTGTGCGTGTCTGAGAAAAAGGCTTTGGAGCAGTTATGTTAATGGTGGGTGTTTTAAAAAAATATACGTCAGACTTTAAATCGTGACTTTAAAAAAATCTAGGCCTAATTCTTCTTAATTATACCAATAAATAAATAAATCCCATTATCGATCACATATAGCCAGACACTTCGGTGCGAAGTACTTGAATTTAGATTTAGAAACATAAACCAAAGCGTTAAAATTACGTCAGCCGGTGGTCTCACAGTTTTTTCAGGCTATCAACTGATAAATCGCTGACTGCAATCAGTGGGAATGATCCTGTATTATTCACAACAAAAAATAAGTATTCACAACGGATTTTAAAAAATGACAATGACTGCATTTTCACATGTGAAGTTTCAAATCTGTATCATTAGAGGAAAGTGGAAGCTTGTGCGCAGCAGTTGTTTTTTTTTTGTTGTTTTTTGTAAATGAAGGTGCCTGATTACACTGATGAGGGTCAGTTTAAATAGAGGATGACGTGAGTCTGACCATCAGTGAAAGACCCATTCTGGTTTACTCACAAAGGGCTGAAGTCATGCTGGGATTAGAAAGACAGATACGTCCACGACAGACTTCAAATGTCAATGTGATGAGAAGCTATTGTTTATGATTGCTGCTGAGACTATTCACAAATCCAGGAGCTCCACTGTCTGATCACTGACACTGCAACAACTAGCCTAAACAAAACTAACAAATGGCTGATTTTGTTGTTATGAGCTACATGAAGAGGACACATAACAGTCCCTGGTACAGACTCTTTCAAAGACTGTCTCTTGGTAAATTGCTTATTTAGCGGTTGGTGGTGGCTGCCGTTTGGATGGTAGAGTGGCTTTAAAGCTCCCTCTAGTGGAAATCTTTACCATCGTTTTCACATAGCGCAAAACTCCATAATGCCAACATATGCCTTTGAAACACAGCAGACCTTTAGAGCCAGAGAAGATGAAGCTGAGTTAGTTTAAACTCTGCATTTCTTCCCTCACAGAATTTGGAGGGAAAAAAAGTTCATAATCACTAAATACAGTACAATCATTTGGTGGGCTTTGTGTGCAAACCTCAAACTGACCTGTTTACTCTGATATTTGTTGTGTCACACAGCACCCAAAAGAGGTCCTTGCCAATTGCCAGGTGCAGGATACAGTATAAAATAACCCTGATGCTGAGCAGATAAGAAGACAAATCAACTACTACAACAAATAGTCACACTCATCATCTCAGACAATGAAACAACAGGAAAAAAAAAAGATGATGGATGGTACAACAACTTTTGGTGGCTCAAAGAAAACACTCTCACCACTACACCAGGGAAGACAAATGCCTTTCCAGGCTAAAAGGTCAGAGGTTCTACTATGTTATGTCTGATGCACTTCTGTGCAGCTAAATAACTATGCAATGACTGTGTAGGACACAGTGAATGCAGAGAAAATACCATTGTGTAGAGCAATCATGTTTGCATTGTCACAGAATAAGGGCGGAGGATGACAGCACTGAGTGTTAAAAGAGCCACTTCAGTCATATGACTTCCCCTCCCTGCACAACCCATGCGCTCACTCTTACTACTCACTTCGTTTATGCTCTTGCCATCAGACAAATACATGTGGTTTTCTATTCTGTCAAGTAAGCTTTTGACAACAACCAAACACTTGTTAGATTTTTTTTTTTTTATTGAAGTGATATCAAAGTGACGTATACCTGAAATAAATGTAAACTTAAAAAGCAGATTTTTTTTCCCTTTGGATCATACTGCATTTTCAATACAGTATGATCCAAAAATAAACCTAAGGGAGTTTTAAGGGAGAAAAAACTGTGTCTAGACAAAAGGGGATTTTCTGTGCTTACAGTTCAACACAACTCTAGCAGACAGACAGTTGCATACAAAGATTTTGTGGTAAAACATATCAAACTCGTGATCTTAATACTTTGTTGACAAGACAGCAGGTAATGCAAAGGAGGAACCTCAGGAGATCGAAGACAGATAGCTTTCATAAATGATTATCCACAACACAGGACAGAACATGTTAAATATGAGTGGTGTGGTTATATATTTAAATATAATATATTCTGTATATTCATACACAGTGTAAAAATATATACAAGTTTATAGCTTAAGTGCTGCTGATGATAGAAGCAGTCATCACTGTGACATAGCTGTGTGGTTGGTGAAGAGGAGTTGGTGGAGTCGTTAGGACCAGGGGCCAAGGAGAGGGTCGTGTTGATCATACCAACATTCATGCATTTCCAAATGAAGCATGAAATCCCAGAGCAACACTGACACCACTAGTAAACATCTCAGTGGATGGAGAAAGGTCGGGCTGGACTGCAGAGAACAACAAATAAACAGCCACTGAACAATGAGTGTGTCCATTCAGGAGCCGGCCTAAATGTGTCCAACTCATTAGTGCTTCAGGAGGTATGACCACCCACTCTGCCCTCCCCCCAGACACACATGTCTGGTCCCCAACTACACCCGCTACTGGCACAATTGTCTCACTGAATGAAAATTGAGTTATAATATGGAGGGCTTGAAGACATTAAGACTTATGTGTCTTAATTTATGCATAGTTTGCCTATCTCATACTAGTTTACTACGTAATTTTGGATGTCACTAAGTTCTCCTTGGCTAGAGTAGATCATGCAGGCTACGCATATGGGATTAAACATATTGTCTGCATACACCCACTGTATTTTCTTGTATATAGATGAGTAAGATGAGTTTATAATAATTTTTATTTAGCTTGATCACATGTTACACACCTCTCTGCAGTGCAATGAGTATATATTTATATATGTATATATATAATACATGTATAGGAGGTAGAATCAGAAGTGTGAAGAAGAAGTGTAAAGTTGCTTTTTTTTTTTTTTTTTTAAGGAAATAAAAGTCTCAGTACTTCTGTTTT